>PVKN010034859.1:0-11745 GCA_004027915.1 Capromys pilorides
ACTCCATTTTCTTTATTCATTCACCTGTTGATGGACTTATAGGCTGGTTTCAAGATTTAGCAGTTATAAGCTGTGTGGCTATAATGTACTGCAACGACTATGGAAATCAGCGTGGAGAATCCTCCAAAAAAACTAAACACAGACATTCTATTTGACTCAGTTATAACCTGTTCTGGGTATCTTTCCAAAAGGATTAAAGATATCATATTATAGTGACAGATGTATGCTCATAATTTTTGCATTTTTCTAGGTTTCTGATGATTCTATTTGCCTATTTATTTACTGTGTGTCAGGGGAAGGGGGTGCATCATTGTAGTGCAAATACACATAAAATTTCTTATTTGTATTCTTGTTTCTTATTTGTATTTAACATTAAAGATTCTTACAAATCATCTCAGTACACTTAAGAGTTACCTGATTTACTCAACTGTCAGCTTTGTACATTAATATCATGTATATTTGGACTGGTTCAAATTTTTAATCATTATGAGAATAACATATCAAATGTTTTATACAAAAAAATTCTTCCATGAAGAAGTTCATTTTCACAGAATGTTTTCCTAGCCATGGGTTTCCTGGATCAAAAATTAAGGACACATAGAGCTCCTGATCTACATAGATGCCCTCTATTCAAGGCATCTTTGCCTTTTCAACCCAGGGTTAAGCCCAACAGTGGAATATAATGAGGAACTCTGACTGTTTGATGAGCCAAATAATGCTTAAAAGTCTGACCTCCTCTTTCCCATCTTGCAAGATGGCAGGTGAAAAAAACTGAGAAGCCAGACACTAAAGAGAAGAAACCCAAAACCAAGAAGGCTTCTGTCAGTGATACTGGTAAAAAGGGTAAGATGAAGAAGGCAAAAAAGTCCAAGAAGAGGAAGCTCTACTGCAGCCGAAATCCTATCCTGGTTTAGAGGAGTTGGTAGATATTCTTGATCTGCTATGTGTTCCAGAAAGGCTTTGTACAAGAGAAAGTATACAGCTACTAAATCAAAGGTTGAGAAGAAAAAGGAGAAAGTTTTTGCTATGATCACACAGTCAGTGGGGACAACAATGGAGGAAGCTGAGTGGTTAAGCTTCAAAAAATGCCTAGATATTACCCTACTGATGATGTGTCCCAAAAATTCTTGAGCCACAGAAAGAAACCCTTTAGTCAGCATGTGAGGAAACTTCGAGCTAGCATCACTCCCAGCACCATCTTGATCATCTTCGCCGGATGTCACAGAGTCAAGAGAGTGGTCTTCCTAAAGCAGTTGGCCTGTGGCTTGCTACCTGTGACTGGGCCTCTGAGCCTTAATCATGTTCCTCTACATAGAACAAATCAGAAATTTGTCATTGTCACCTCCGCAAAAATTGATATCAGCAAAGTGAAAATCCCCAAACACATCACTGATGCTTATTTTAAGAAGAAGAAGCTACAGAAACCCAGACACCAGGAAGGTGGGATCTTCGACACTGAAAAAGAGAGATTCCAGATTTCAGAGCAGCATAAAGTGATTGGAAAGCGGTGGACTCACCGATTTCAGCTAAAATCAAAGCTGTTTCTCAGCTACAGGGCTACCTGTGATCTGTTTTTGCTCTAACAAATGGAATTTATCCTCATAAATTAGTATTCTAAATTTCTTACTGAGAACTTAACTAAATACATTTTTTCAAAAAGTCTGACCTCATCATTCTTGTTATGCCTGTAGCTTAAACACTAACTCTTTACATCCCACAATTGGCTCATGTTTTTTTCCTAGAAATAATAATCTACATGATGTCATGGTTTATTTTCACCCCACGTGGGGCTGAAGTGTGACTTGCACTGCCTAGCAATGGGACATTACCATATACGTCACCTCATGTGGTCAGAGACGCAAGAGTAGACACTGCAGATCAGCTCTGTGGTGGGAAGTTTAATCAATAGATTTTTCCATGCCTGTATTGCTTTCACACTTGCCTCTCACCTCCTCTTACTGGCAAAACATTTCCACATAATTAACCACCAAAAATGAGTAACCCTATTCCTGGATATGCTGAACCTTGTGAGGACCCAACATATCCCAGAATGTATAACTCAGAGCATGACACTATGCACTGAGTCTCTCTGGTCATTTCCAGCTCTCGCTGTAATCCTTCACAGTTGCCTATTAAAGAACAGGACATGACTTAAGTTCCAGAAACATGTGAACCTTCATAATAACATGAGCCAGTTTCCTAATTTCTTATTAATTAGTGTTTGCCAAAGAAACTTGACTAATATAATGGTTCTGCCAAAAAAAGAAGCTATTGAAATTGACATGTATTGATATGACAAAAACCAGACCTTGAATCCTTCACATTAAACATAAAAATTAACTAGGTGGGTTGTAATTTTAAATATCAATGCTGAAGCAATAAAGACTCTAGAAGTTGACATAGAAAGATTTCTTTATTACCTTAGAACAGAAAAAAAGATTTCTCACTGGACTACAAAACCCCTAGCCTGATATATAAGTCAATGCATTTGACTATATTAGAGTTAAAAGGGCCAGCAAGACAGCTCAATGGACTAAGCTCCTGCTTAGGCAAGCTCAGGGACTGGAGTTTGATCCCCAGTACCATGTGCTGCACCAGCCCCACCCCCAGGTGCACTGAAGCAGGCCACCAAGTCCAGGCATGGTGGTGCGCGCCTGTCATCCCAGTGCCAGGGAGGCTGAAAACAGGAAGATCACTACAAGCTAAAGCTACATAGTGAGACCCTGTACCAAATACATAATTTTTTTAAAAAAATTAAGGACAATTGCAGTTTTTTGGAGAGGGTCTTATCATATTACTCAGGTTAACCTTGAACTCATTGTGTGGCCAAGGCCGGCCTCAAACTCATGGTGATTCCCTTGTCTCAGCCTCCTGAGTGCTAGAACCACACCATTGTGCACCATGCCTGGCTAAAATTAAGAATAATTGTGAAGCCAGGTGCCATAGCGCATGCATTACAATTTCAGCTACTCAGGTGGCTGAGACAGGATGACTATATGTATTCAGGAGTTTGAGGCCAACCTAGGAAACATAGAGTTACACACTGAGACACACTGATGGGAAAGCCATCAAAGTACACTGCTCTACCAAAGGAGGCTGTGACCACTGACTTCAGAGAGACATCTGTCATGTGCAGAGGAAACAGCTCAGCATAATTCTTGGGTGTGGCCAAGTCCTACTCATCTGTCAGAAGAAACAACTTCCCCAAATGCATCCTGATCAGATGAGCCCCTGACTTACTCCTGTGTACCGTAGCTCTAGAATCCATGAGCAACCCTGGGTTGTGCAATTTACAGGACAGCACTGTTCTTAAAAAGTTTCTTGCTTATGCACGTCAGCTTCTATATCCTCTTGCCAGGGGCTGCACATAAAAGGAAAGAGCAAGCTCAGATCCTGGTAGGAGGCTAGCAAGAGTGATCCCAAAGCCCTGGCTCAGCCTTGCCTACACTCCTCTGCCTGTCCAGCATCATGAAGGCCCTCACAGCTGCCCTTATGGTCTTCCTCTGCACAGTGATGCTCTGCTCTTCTGAAAAAGGTAATTCTACTGCTGCATTTCCTTTACTTGTTTCCCCCTGGCCAGGAGTTAGACCATATCGCCCGAGGGTTACAGCTGACAGCCACCACATGAGCCCAGAGAATGTTGAACTGGGTTTCAGTATGACGCAGTTGTTTCCGTTGAGAGAGTTCATATGGAGAGTCTATCATTAGGGCCAGTTTTAAGACAGGAATTGAGGGAGGTTTTATCCTATGCTTTAGAGCAGAACTTTGAAGTCTAATTTACTGGGCTACTACCATGAGGTAAAATCCAGGACTATGTATTTAGTTCCCATTGGTGCTGGTGAGTTTTAGAATGGCCACACTACTACCTAAAAATTCAACCTCTTGGATAACTTAGGAGCAATTTTCCTACTTTTCTCAGTTATCTTGATTTAAGAGATTGGGAGAAAGAAATTCCCCTCAAAGAGAGTTAGGGCAAGGCAATAGGTTATCTAGAGAGCTTCATTTCCTGTAGGGTAAGTTAAGAGCCAAAATGGAAAAACAAAAACCAAGACAAAACTAAGAAAATTAATAAGAAATAAAAAGTCAAATTATTTCTGGTTATCTTTCCCCTGAGCCTCTGAGCTCTGCAGTCTCCCCACCTTGCCCTGGCCTGCTCCTGCCTGCTTGTTTTGAGCAACTCCTATTATCCTTATTTCCTCACACAGCTAAGAACCACACCCCTTCTGACTGCTGCTTCTCCTTCATCAACCGTCGGATCTCCCGAAATCTTGTGACAGCCTATTTTAGGACCAGAAGCACGTGCCACACAGATGGTGTCATGTAAGTGCCAGTTCTCATCCTGTCCCTAGGCAGACACAGAGCGGGGAGGCGCAGCCCTGCAGGAGTCAATGAAGCAGTTCACAGGTGCACCGGCTCCTGGCTAAGAAGCCCTTTACAGGACTTCTGTGGGCACAGGACACAGAAGGAGGTTGTAGGGATGTTTCTTGACTTTATCTGGGGGCTATAGAGAGTCAGGGAGGACCTTCCAGAAAGCAGAGGGAAGAGAGGAGAGAATGAGACAAGCAGGAAGAAAATGGCTTGAGGGAAATCTCCACAACTCATCTAGGGAAAGCTTGGGAGGCCTAAGATTTGAGGGGATGCTTTTTCAACAAAATGGACTCATCTTGAGCTGCCCTGGGTATGAAATAGAAGGGGCCACAAATGGTTAAAGATGCCCTCAACTCACTGTCCGTAAACTTCTGTCCCTTTTATAGCTTTTTCACCAAAAAAGGTTTGTATATCTGTGCCAATGCCAGAGACTCCTGGGTCCAGGACTACATCAGGGACCTGGAGGGGATTTCTTTGAATGGCTCAGCAGGAACCCCTGAGACATTCTGAAAGATGGACAGCCAAAGTGATGTACCTGCAGCCCCAAAAGTTATCTCTACTGTTGGTCCCTCCTCCTCCATCAACCACACTCTCTGAAACCTTTCTTAATTTAATTAAGCAACTAAAATTTTAAATCATGTTACTCACCTGATGTTTCCTCTGAGAAGTGAAACAATACCCTCTTATTCCCGGTTCCTCTCCCAGTCATGTATACAGTAGGTGACTGATAGTTATGCTGAAAGACCGTGCTCCTCAATCCCAGATACAACCAAATCCATACACAATGCTTATTGGGTTTTAGGGACCTTTTACTGTGTTCAAGCCAATGTCCCACTAATAAAAATTACTCTTTGTATTCTGAAGTAAACCTTGGACTTCTGCCTATTCTTTTTCTTATTTTCCTGAGAAGCTCACTGACTAAAAAGGGGTGTGAGGGAGTGACGGGCTTCCAAGTAGGAAAGAACAGCAAGAGAAAGAGAATGAGCATCTTCCTGGTCACACTAGGCTTACCGTTGGTGACCCTTCAGAGACTGAAAAAGCAACAAAGTATATAAAATCTAGCAGTTGAATAAACACCAAAGCAAGACATATGCATGCTTTTTCACAAATTAGACTTTCCTAAGGAGAAAGACCAACAGTCTCTGAAGGCTTATTCTGAGCCAGGCCTGATAGCAGAGGTCTCTGTACACTGTGTAGTCTTCAAAGCATCACTGTTTATCGTATGTGCTCTGATCACCCCCATCTGACATACGAGGAGACAGTTTCAAAAACCTTAAAAAGCTTGCCTGAGAGCAGTCAGCTGCCAAATTGGGATCAAGCCTGCAGACCAGAGCACGTCCTATCCTTGGGTCTCTCCAGACACCCATGTTCTACATAAACCGTCAGCAGAAAGGCGCAGCTCCCTGATTAGTAAAGAGCTCACGTACTGCAGGCAGGAACCATCCTCTGGGACAGGGCAAAGGCAAGACTGCTCAGGCTCTGCGCGTGTACAGCAGATCTCTTCTTCCTTGACCCATCAGCCTGACAAAAGAAATCCCTCAACCCAGCCACACTATCTAAAAAGCGCCTTCACAACTAATTCTGTGAAAATGGCAAACCCTGAGATGTCAAGTCAGAAAGAGGGAAGGAGGGGCCACAAGGGCCCAGAAGTTTCCCTACCAACTAACTATATCCTTCGACCTTTCTCCATAACCTCCAAACTAGAAGAGGCTGCCTGGGCTCTGCCAACCCTCTTGTTAACACATGAGGAAACAGAAGTTCCTGGAGATTAACGTTCCCACGACTGCGGAATTCGCAGTGTTGGGATTTTAACCCGGGTCTGTGTGCCACGCTTCCATCCATCAGATCTTTAGCTTGCATGCTGCTGCTCCACCTGGAACAGGTTTAAACGGACTCTACTCATCGTATCAGCATTTTGGCTCCAGCTAACCAGACCACTTTTCTTGAGTGGTTAATGGCGAGATGATTCATGTCCCTCTACCCATTCCCATATTTTCTCTTTTCTCTTACTTGTCACCCTGAAGGCCAAATGCAGGTAACATCTCCCTGATGGCCATCTTTCTCCCTTCCCTGTACCACTCCTAGCTACACTCTGGATACATCAACAAATATGCCTGTGTAAAGCGCGGGTAATGAAAAGGTGTTTCTCCCTTGATGGTGTCTCCAAACGTTGCTTTGGAGTTCTCTCCTTTCCCTTTCTGAGAGCAGCAGAGTTACAGTGTTCTCCACATGGTCATTCTCTTCCCCTTTTACTCTCCCCAATCTTGTACTTCTGCAAACTAGGGTGTTGGGGAGAGGCATAGTCTTAATCCTGTCATCACAGAGGTCTTTTTAAAATATGACAACAAGTTCTTCCAATAACCCACTACTATTATGGAATATTGAACTATGTATACAACTACTTTCTCTTAGTTCACTGAGAAGAAATATTTGCATTAATAGTGTTTAGAAAAGTTATCCTGTCTGCATCTTGTACTCTGAACAACTACTATGAAGACAACAATTTGCATTGTATCAATTATGGTGGCTGTCCTACTAATGTGTTTTGAAACTATCTCAATGTTGTTTCTTATTAAAAGTAATAAAAATACAAAATAAATAAAATATGACAACAACTTCTACAGCAGGATGAATCACATTCAATGTGTTATTAAGTAACATAGAAAGCTAGGGAGAACACAGAGCAATGAAAGTGCTTAATGCTGGAAGACAAAAGATAATAATTATTCATCAAATTATTTCAGAACATTGCAATATAGCTCAATCCACATCTACTTCCCCAACTTTAGAAAAGGCATACATAAGTTATATGAATTAAGTCTTCATATATCAAGGCCAAATAATAAATAACATAGATATGTGTTATGGTTCGAATAAATGTCCCCTAAAAGGGACATGTGGTAAAGACTGGGTCTCTAGGGAGCAGCACCATTCAAAGCTGGTGGAACCACAAGGAGAGGAAGTCTTCACATAGGAACTGTGCCCTTCAAAGGAGTAGTGAGGCTCTGGATATTTCTATTTCTATTTCTATTTGTTGCTGCTGCTGCTGCTCCTCCTCCTCCTCCTCCTCTTCTTCCTCTTCTTCCTCCTCCTCCCCCTCCTTCTTCTTTCTTTCTTCTTCAATGTCATACTACAGCACTGTAGGAGCACTCAGACTTATAGCAGCATAATGTGTAAGAGCTAAATCTTGGAAACAGCCTAGATGCCCATCATTGAATGAAATAAATTGGATACATGTGTTTAAATATCACATTCTTTCCCTTGTATGAGAAAGCAAAGCAGCAAACAAGGATCAAAATGATGATAGATGTTGGGAAGTAGGAAAAACATGTTCAAATGGGAAGGAGAACAAAGGAGAAGGGAAGGAAAGGGAACAATAAGAGACTAGAGAGAAAAACAGAAGCAAATATTTTGTAGATAAGGAAGGAAAGAAGGATTGAAGGGAGGGAGAGGAGTGGGGTGGGGGGAGAAAATCAAGGTGCAAGTTCCCTGTGATGACTTGATCATTATGTACTCCAAAAGTGTACCAGTAAAATTAATTTTTTTAAAAAAAACCTTCCATGCTGTGCTGCCTTGCAATAAACCCTGAAGCAATGGAGCCAATTGGTCCTGGACTGAAACTTCCAACCCTGTGACCCCAAGCAAGCCTTTTCTCCTCATAAGTTGACTAGCTCGGTAATTCATTATAGCGAGGGACAGCTGACACAACATATTGCATACTCAAGTGTATCAAATACCCTTAATTTTGCTTCCAAATGCAATGAAAATTTGCCCTTTCCTATTTTCCATCTTTACCTGTATTAGAACTGAAAACACATGTTGATCCAGAGGAGGTCTGACCAAGATCAAGCCAACAGGGGGCCAGGGGTTTGGGGTGCAAATGAAGAATGAACTTTAGCCAGGTCTCCAATATGCAAACATGAGCAGGGCTCCACCCTCATCAGGACCTTTACATTTGCTCCCCCTAGAATTAAAATGTGTTATGTACATGAGCCAATCCCCTATGGTGAATCCAGTCATTATGTACTACAAACATGTACTAATAAGATGAAAAAAATAAGATAAATTTACTCCCTCTTCCTTTTCACCATCTGTCTTCTTTTCCCCAAGGTATGTTACAAAAAATATTTGTTAGCTATACTCAAAATAGCCCAAAACTTCATTCAAGTATAATTCAAATGTCTAGCCAATGGTAGGTGGGATAAACAACTTGTGATGATATCAGTTCTGCTATAACGTGAGAAATGCAATTTTAAGAATCACAGCATTGAGGCTGAGGCAAGAGGATGGCTGCAAGTTCAAGACCAGCCTGGGCCACAAAGTGAGCTCCAGGCCAGCCTAAACTGCACAGCAAGACCCTGTCTCAAAAAGAGAAAGCAAGCAAGCAAGCAAGAAAGAAAGAAAGAAATCACAGCATTGTGTAAAATCATGCAAGACCCACAGGACTGACAAGGGAAACGAGGCCAGGGCACCATGCACAGGACTTCATCAGGGATACTGTTAAAAACTACAGTCCTAATGAAAACAGTAGCACCGTTTGTGTACATATTAAATATCACAATAAATATGGCACTTTTAAAAAGATCTAAATTTGCTATGAGAGTGAGAGTCAGAAGGCTTGGAGCTTGTAATCTATAATAAAGTAGTAGAAGTCAGGTTATCTGAAATCAGAAATTGTAACTCTAACTGTGAGTGGGGTGAACTGTGGTAGTTGGAGGTGTCTGAAGTGTGTGTGTGTGTATGTGTGTGTGTGTGTGTGTGTGTGTGCACATTTTGTGAATTTTTATGTGGCTTGCTGATGGAGCACATAAATTTTTTTGTTATGCCCTAATTGTTTCTTCGTGCAGCAGTCATACTGGAATGAATCTGCATTTTCTAAATAAGCATTGTAACAGAACTGAGTATGCATCTACACAATAGGACGGTACTCAGTTACAAGAAGGAACCAACTATGGAAACATATGACGATCCTAAAGTGTGACACACTAAGGCTTGGGAGAAGAGCTATGTGCTTATTTCACTTAATAATATTATTTAAAAGGTGAAATTATCGGGGCAAGAATTATATTAAGCCAGGCATGGTGGTGCATGCCTGTAATCCCAGCACTTGGGAGGCTGAGGCAGGAGGATCAGTGTAAGTTTGAGACCAGCCTGGGCTACAAAAGTGAGCTCAAGTCCAGCCTGAACTGCACAGCGAGACCCTGTCTCAAAAAGACAAAAAAAAAATTATATTAATAGTTGCCAAGAACTAAGGAACACAGAAGGTGATTGAAAAGGGGACACAAATTATACAATAAAAACTACCAACTGACACTAAAATATGCTTTAATGAATCTGACTCCCTTTCCGCCACATCTACAACATTGAAGGCTACAGATAAGAGAAATAAATCAAAATGGATTAAACAAAAAGTAACTCACTGATAGGATCTGAACATAGACAAGATTCTTAAAACCTCTTTATACTTCCAGTTTTCTGCACCATGGGAGGTCTCTCTCTCTCTCTCTCTCTCTCTCTCTCTCTCTCTCTCTCTCCCCTTCACTCCCTCCCTCTCTCCCTCCCTCCCTCCCTCCTTCCACAGTCTTGCTATGTGGTTCACCCTGGGTTTGAACTCACTATGTAGTGCATGTTGTCCTCAAAATCGTGCCAGTCCTCCTGTTTCAGCCTCCCAAGTGGTGGAATTGTACCTGTGTGCCACCGTGCCAGCCTTGGTAGCTTCTCTTTACAGTCTTGTTCTCATCTTTCTGCATCCCAAGAAATTTCTGTGCTCCTCTGTTTTAACTGCAGAGGGGTTTCTCAAACTCTCCTACATGTAACATCAATAACAAAGCTTCAAGTGTCCCAAAATGGTTGCTTCACCCCAAGGGCTGGGACGGATGTATCTCAGGTTTTCTACTGGTTAACTCTCAGCTGTTTCTATTTGGAGATAGCCCAGGCTATCCTTGAACTTCTGATCTTTCTGCCTCAGAGCTTCGAAGTGCTGGGATTTACCGGCACGCACTACAACATCTGGCTCAGGTTTTTAATGCTCACTTTACTGAAAACATGTAGGGTTAACAGATAAAGCCAGGGGGCAGCAGACCTGAGACAAAAACTCCAGAGGTAAGTGAGAGCTTCCTCAAGTTAAAGCTAATCCTCCACGGGCACCAGGAGGGTTAGCATTTCCTGTAGTCCCAGCTACTCAGAATTCTATGGCAGGAGGATCACAAGTTTGAGGCTAATAGCAGATCAGACAGGATAGAGGAAAAGAGCAATACGGTTGAATATAGGTCAATAGAAAAATACTAACCTAAAACACAAAAGGAGACAATGTTAAAAATGAAAAAGAACACATCCTATATAGTAAGTTCAAGGCCGGGGTAAACTACATAGTGAGAGCCTATCTTAAAATAAATAAACACACAAGAAAACCAACTTGGAATCCCAGACAGAGTAAGTAAGAAAAAATATTTTAAATCATGAGTGATGAGAAACATCACTACTAATCCAAAATTTTCAGGCATCCATGCCTGATAAATACAAAGAAAATAACAGACACAACACAATCAGCTGCTGAAATTGCAAGACTAAGTAAATTTCAAAAGCCGCTAGAGGAAAAAAGGCCTATTAAATACAGGAAGGCAACAATAGAAACACCGGGTGTCATTTACCAAGAACAGGGGCAGGGACAGTGTAAACATCTTTAAAGCCAAACTAGAATTCTCTGTCTAACCAAAATAATCTTTAAGAATGAAGACCAAGCAAGGCCGTTTTCAGACCATGCACATGGCTAAAAGAAAGCCCTTAAAGTTTAAGAAAATAGTATCAGACAAAAGGCTAGATCTGCAGGAAGTAAAGAGAGCTAGAAAGGACCACTGTCTAGGAAAATATAAAGCCTTCTGTTTTAACATCTTTCTAATAGATACTACCATAAAATTTATATTCTTTAACATAATAGTGTGCTGTACAAGATGTATCATTTTAAAAAAAATAAGCAATGCAATGAAAGTACATGGGATGAAGAAAACATGTATATGGCAGAAGAACCTCATATTATTTATAAAGTGGTATAAAATTAAAGATGGTAAAGTGGGGGCTGGGGAGATAGCTCTGTGGCACAAGCGCCTGCCTGGCAAGTGCAAGGTCATGAGTTCAAACCCGGTCACACCAAAAAGAGAGAGAGGGAGACAGACAGAGAGAGAGAGAACTAGAGAGATAACTAAAGATTTTAAAGTGAAGTTAAAATATATTCAATTTACTACAAAAGAGAAAAAATGAAAATGTGAAAGATGAATATGGATGACTCTCAAGATAATGAGGCTAACTGTAACAAATCAGACCAGAAAAACAGAAATGTACGTGATATAATTTCACGTATATGAAACACCACCACGTGAA
>PVKN010034860.1:0-11749 GCA_004027915.1 Capromys pilorides
AAATACGGCGTAAAGGAGAAATATAAAGGCGGAAACAACCCATTGATTTGACAGCGAGGCTGGGGACCGAGCTCAGGAAGCACTCAATGGCCTCCGTCCTCTGCCCTTCCAAGGTATATACCCAAGGCAGCTCCTCTTGGCTTGAGCTAATCAAGGCATATTTCAGGCACTGACCATTTAAAGTGCTGGCTATCACAGACTTCTTCACACTGGAGTTGAGATGTACAAAATGATGTACAAATGGCAAGGTATGTTGAGCGCAGGGACAGTGATGGTGAACCTGTGGCGTGTGTGTCATAGGGGGATGTTATTACTGAAAGCTCTAAATGGTTTGCCATTGCTGGACTAGGTTTTGGCAAAGGAAGAGTATAAGGTAGAAAGTGGATGCATGTGAGGAAACTGCACCTTCTGGGAATGGCACAGACTTCATTATTGTCAGGAATCAAAGCAGAAAGGGGTGGAGTCTGTGCACACATGCCAAGCGTGATGGTCTGTATTTGGATGTCCCTTTGAAGCCTCTTGGTTAAAGGTTGGTGGGCTTTTTTAGAGGTGGCTAAATCTAGAGTTTGTGATTGGTTCGTTGTCCAGTACTGGGATTAGGGCTTTGGGTGCTGCGCCCCACAGGGCAGGTAGACTGCATACAAGGTAAGGAAGGAAAGGAAGCTCGCGTCTCCCTTTTGCTCTCGTTGCTTTTGCTGTTTTCCACCACCATGAGCTATTCGCCCCCTGCCATGTGCCGTCCTGCCTTGGAGCCAGCTGATTACATATTGAAACCTCCACAGACTGCAAGCTCTACAGGCCCCTTTAACTTTGGGGGTCAGGTGTTTTGTCTCAGCTACAAGAATAAAGTAACCAAGACACCAAGTCATAAATGACCTTGTGTCCTTGTAAAGTGTTTAGGTTTTTATCGTGCAGGCTGTGGGGAGTCATTAAGGAATGAGGGAGGGAGTAAGGTGGGCTGACTTGAGGGTCAGGGATGAGAGAGAGATGAACTGGGGTGCCAGCAGCAGAAATGGAAAGAAAGGAGAGCAGTGAAAGATATGAAGGAGGGAGAGTTAACAGTGGTAAGGAGTGACAGCAAGGAGGAATCTGGGGTAACACTCAAGTTTCCAGTGAGGACCATTTGGCTTGATGAAGGGTTAATCCAGGTTAAAAAAAATCAGATGTGTGAGTGTGAAGAGACCAAAATGAGGAAGAAGGAAGAGGAGGAGCTTAATTTGAGAGGCTGAGTTAAGGTGCAAGGAGTTTAGAAGTCTGATTTTTCAGGAGGCATTTGGATAATTGGATATGCGGTGATTGTTGGGGAGAATGCTGAGGGTTCATATGGTAAGAAGAAAAGGGTTCTGACCCTTGGGGACGCATACATTTAAGTTGTAATAGGAAGGTGCACATAGGGAAGACAGAGGACAGGGGGAATGTAAATAATCTGAGTTACGGGTGAAATCATTCTTAGGTGGGGTTAGGAAGGTAAAGCATACCAGAGAGGGCAGCCTTTAGAAGGGCTGCGACGCGTGCATTGAATTTGGCCACTAGCCAGTGGATAACTAACTGGGGGTCAGAACAGTTGCAGGTATATAAAGGGCAGCCCAGGCTGCATGGTGTGGGGGAGGGGTGGGGAACGAGGGCCTGGGGACTCCTTGTGCTTCACTTTGAAGGACAAACACAAAAGCAGCCTAAAAGTGGGAGGCACACAGGCCCGGAAAAGTAGCGGTTTAAAAAATTATGGAAGAGATGAGGCATGTTCATAGGTCGAGTGGGGTGGGGGCGTCCTGGACAAAAGAGGGGAAAATGTAAAAGGAAGGAAAGGAATATTAATGGAGCAAAGGCCAGGCGCTGAAGGCGAGCATACTGGTAGGTAGATGGGTGAATAATTGATGAAGTAATTGCCTTGGTACTTGTTTCTTTCTACGTAATTGTATACTAGTGTGGTACATGGGTGGGCATGCTAAGTACACAGAGAATATTGGTGCTCTCAGTTATTGCAAAGCTCGCTTTAACTGCAGAGACAAATATGAATTATTGACTGGCGCTTAGCAATGGAGAGTGCATAACAAAGAATGAGATTCTTGACAGGAACGGCAAGAATACAGTATTTACCCTGGCTCTTCTCTTCCATCACAAATAATCACAACCTGGTGTCCTTGGTGTGTTCAGTCTTGACTCAGAGTTCAGCAGAGGGCTTGAGGCAGCCTCTAACAGTTTATGAGTTGGCACTTGAATTGCGGGCTATTTGCGATTCTTGGTGTATGGCAAAAATCTTGGAGAAAGTGATACTGTTTCCCCTAGTATTTGTATGTTTTTTGAGGGAAAAGATGGTATATTCTATTTCTTTAGTAAAATCCACATTATTAAAATCTGAAGGTCAGTCAAGGGTTGTTGACTTAATTACATAATTTTAAAATAACTTATAAGGAGATGTCAACTTGATATAGGCAAATGCATCGTTGCTAACAGCACTTTATGAGTACTAAGGAAAAGCCATGATCTCTCTCTGAGTTTATATTCCAGCATCTGACAACTTTTTCTAACACTGCAATTTAAGTGCATTTTCTCTTCTTCCCTTTGTTCTTATGGAAGATGGAAAACAGCTGGGCAGCATCCTCAGCTAATACTTGTTAAATGCCTTCTTAAAAATAATACTTTAGCTTGAGGACATCATGCTCAATAAATTAATCCAGTTGCCAAGGGATAAATACTGTATGGTTCCACTTGTGCACAGAGTCCAGAGCTGTCAAATTCATAAGGTTGCAAAGTAGAATGGAGGTTGCCATGGGGTGGGGGAATTAAGGAGTTAATGTTTAATGGATACAGAGTTTCAAGTTTTTCAAGATGGAAAGAGTTTTGTGGATGAATGGTAGCAATGGCAACACTACCACATGGATGTACTTAAGGCCATGGAACTGTACACTTAGCAGTGGGCAAGAGGGCCTGCAAAAGACCCTTTGTGTAAGCAAAGAGCTATGTCCCCTAGGGGACATGAGAGAAACCATTGCTTAGCACATGCATCTTCTATAAGATTTGTATACTATTCCTTTTGTTTTTCATCCCTCTTTGTGGCCCTTCTTTCCATTCTTCTAGAAACTTTGTTGCTCTGCTCTGGACCACCTTCAAGTCTTCCACAAACCAGATGTAGCTGTGGAAAGATGGCCAGGCCAGTACAGCAGGGCGGCCATCTCGAATAGGCTATGTTTTTGTGTGACACTAGGTTTCTGTGTGGATTTGACAACAACTCTGCACTGATTATGTTTCATCTAATTGTTAGAAATGACTTTATTCTTTCAACCTTTTGTAAAGTTGGGGTGGGTGACTTGGATGACCTTTAATGGAATTTGTAGCTCACCCTTATCTTCAATCTTTTAATTGTGTGTCAACTTTGCTGTCATTTTAAAGCTTAGGTTCTAAAATATTACATGTTGGTTTTTCAAAATTATGAATTCAATACAAATTCAAAACACCCAACTTATGAATGTATTTTTCTATCTCCCTCTCCGTACTTCACTTTTTGGAAAGTTTTTTTTTTTTTTTAAAAAAAAACCTTGCTTTATGGTTAATGACTCTGATTCCTACAGACCACCTGGATATGTGTCTTAATCGGTGTGCCTTCTTCCTCCCAAAACACTGAGCTGAAAGTCTTAAAGATCCTAGTTTATCACTTACAGTGGAATGTGTGGGCTGTAGGTTGTGTTGTATTGTAGTAATGTAGCTCAGTCTTGCTTAGCTATAAATCCTTTTGCTCTTATCTGGAATAGAAGTCTTTTCATGAAAACTTGGAAACTTGGGGAAGAATCTTTACTATTACTCTGTGTACTTCACTGTCGCACATTACCTCTAGAACATGAAATCATATGGAGCATATAGGCTTGGTCCTTTGATTTGGTAAATACAGCTATTGGTTTGATTCAGTGTTTACGTCCCTCCTTAGCTGTTTTAGTGAGGGTCAGAGAAGGAGGATGGGGAGGCATTTGGGTTAAATAATAGTAACTAAGATTTATCCAGCATGTTGAAACAAACAAACCTAAAAACCAACCCAAGGTTCTCTTTCTAAGAAAACATTAAGATGAAATTGATGCTGTGCTTATTAGAAATTGTGTGGTGTGTGCCTGCATATATGCTTGCATGCATGTATTTCTGTGTACTTGTGTTTATTTTATTTCTGTAACCACAATATCCCCCTTAAGCTACCTAGTGATAACCCTCTGAAGTTTCTACTGGCATCTTGTGTGGGTTTTCCAATCTGCAAACTTATACTAAATTATGGTTCCAGTTTTGGTAAACCAACCACTTCCAGGTCTTGAGTGACTTTGGATGGAGCCTACTATTTAATAGTCAGGAGTGCTGAAAGGCAACACGAGAGGGGCTGAGATGCCAGATAAGGCATCTATGGTGGGTTCCAGTTTTACCCTTACTCCAGGAGAGGTTAGATGCTACTCACCCTGATTTATAGAAGCTGATGTTGGTCTGGAGCTTGATGCTGTGCTGGCGCCATGCTGTCTGCTGGCCTTTCAAAGGGAATTCTGGCCTTCTTAATTTGGCTTCATATTTCTTGGATGACCCATGTGTTTTGGATTGTATACTGCCTGTGTGGCAGAGTCTAGTGGCGCCGTTTAGCTCTAGGTTACCAGAAAGCATTGCCGACCGAGGCCTCACATGAGGTGGGTGCTGTGTGACCAGGGTTGGCCTTAGGCTTTAGTCCTTGTTACCAAGCTGAGTTGCTAAATGGGCCTGGTTGTTTTTCTTTGAGTCTGTAGGCAGTCAACCCAATAGGGCAATGATCTTAGTAGATTGAGGAGAAAACTGCTTCCTGGTGTCCAGAAACATACAATCAAGCTTGTACCTCTAAGGGATACGGAATAACATGTTGAATCACACTATGTGGATAAAGTTGGAAGAATCATTTTAAGAATATAGTTAGGCAATGTTGGGGAAAACCTTTATTCTGGAAAAATCACAGGTGTCCTAGGGCCTCTAACAGAATGGCAATGACTATGCACTCAAGATATGTGTGAAAAGTTGTGTGAACAAATGGGACAAGTGTAGCTAGTAGCTGTCACACAATTCTGCAAAGTGTGTTGAAAATTTTCATAAAGTCTGGACCTTATTCCTTGTCATTTTCCTCTACTGGTTATATAGCAATTAATCTTCCACCCCAACTATTTGGGAAGTCTGAAGCTGCAGTGTTTCTGAATCATTGAGATTGAGAAACTAACCCAGGAAATGTCTTCTTGATACTTTAGAGAGAAAAGGAGCATAATACTCAGGCCCTGCTGAACATTTAATTGAGATGGAAAGAAGGCTACAAATCTCAACACTCCAGAAAATAACAAAATAGCTCTGAAAATTCCAGAGAGGAGGATTCAGCAGTACCTCACACATGGAAACCATCAGCTCAAAATGCGGTACTCTTTGTGAATAATTGCTAACTCCACTACTGGCATATCAAGGCACAGAGTGTTGTCCATTTTTAGCTTTTGGGGCCACTGAGGAGAAGGGATGTAGGTAATGGTTTCTCTCCATGTCAAGGGCACAGGCACTTGGTAGGTGTCAGAGAAACAATGCATTCGGAAGAGCAGCTGTAGGGAACACACTGCACCAGCCGCTGTTTTGGAAGAAATAATGACCAAAACAAATGTCATGCTTCTGACTCTCTGCTGCCCTCTCGTATTTGTTTTGGTACTTATTTCACCTAATACTGTGTAGAAGGGACACAGGAGGAAAACATTAATCTTGAATACTAGACAGAAGGGTAGAGGCGAGTGATTTCAGAGCAATGTTAGCAAGCTCTTAAAAGCATGTGTAAGCATGAAGTCTGCATGGAAGGCTGTCTGCTTTCAATGGGTGGAAGGCCAGTTTCTTTGCCATTTCAATCAACCTGATCACAGAGGGTTAACACAGGTTTGATAGAGTAAGAAGAAGTGGTGCAGTTGTTTGTTTTCAGTTGTTTCTCCCATCAGGGTAAACAAGCCCTTCCTTCGATGTGTACCAAGGGTCTTTTGAAAACCAAAGAAACAGTAGGACTCCAGGTGACAGGGAAACAGTTAGATATTGTGTCGGACAAGGCTGGAGCCTCAGCAGGCCATCCTGTGTTCCATTACTCTGCTGTCCCTCCTGGTCTCTACTTCTTCCTTTGAAGCGTCTGGGCCCATTGCCTATACCTGGAAGCTGATAAGACATACCCTCTGCCCCCTCTCATGGGGTTCCAAGCAAAATAGTCAAGAATGCACTCATGTTGAGGTACAGGAGTAGCTGACTGGCAGGGTCCCTAAAGAATCAAAATGCCTGCATTTCTGCTTCCTCTTGTGTTCCGGAGCTGATTCTCAGCTCAAACCCAATAAAATTGTTGTGTTCTTGTAAATTAACAAGGGCAGATCCTCAGCTCATTCTTTAAATCCTGATGTGCCAATTTAATATCATTCTCCTCAGCTCAGAAGATTACTCTGTGGATTGTATTTGCAGGAAGGTCCTGGTCCAGAAAGTGGCAGTCACTTCGTGTGTGTTTGTTCACACTGATGATGATTCAGCCAATATTTGTTCAGCATCACTCCAAGCCAAGCCCCGGGCTGCATGGTGGGATCATAGCAGTGAACTAGGGTCTCCTCTTGAGAAGCCTCAACAGCCCATTTGAGTGGTTATTTTTGAGAGAGTATTGCATAGAAAAGAATCAGACACTGAAAACATGGGTTTAAAAACATCTGGCATTAAATGCTACATATAATTTCTCAAAGATTTGCTTTTCATCCTTTTGTTAGGGAGGGACATTTAATATCAAAATTACTATGCTGAGTGGCCATAATTAAAGAGAAGACAACTCATACTCTGCAGGCTTGTGATTGAGCAGGATTGTTTCTTTTTCCCCAAACATCTCCTTTACAAAGAACATTTGTGTGCTCAATTCTTTTTTTGAAGAAAGTTTAGTTTAGTCATGACTTTAAAGCTACTTTTTTTCTGATTGAGGAGCTTACATTTGTAGATTTTTCTGTACTTTCTGTAGTCATATTTCAAGCAGATTTACACCAAAGCATAGGCTCTGTACACTGTTCAGGCTCTCTTTCCACTAGGCTGTATCCTATTATTTTGCATAATACCACCACACCTCACAGCAGCATTGATTCAGTGACCATTTCCTCTGACTAATTTGAAATAGCTCATTTGTGATGGAATAGGGAATCTTACAGGTAGAACTAACCAGGTTCCTGGAGTGTATGCACATTAAAATTACTGCTCTCTTGAAGCTTTGTTTCTTTTCATAGTTGTACGTTTATTGGAAATAGACGGATAGCCTCTACACAGTGATCTGTCTCACTGAGTTTCGCTTAGCAGCTTGTCTTTTCTCTCCTTTCCTTTCACCTCCTTGACTCTCCATATTGGTGGGGTTCATGTGCTTTTTCTTTCGGGGCATCCTTACTTCGTCAGCCTGACTGATGATCCATCTTTGTGGCCTCTTTGAGGGGGAACTTGGATTCCAGGATAGGGAGCAAGGTGGGTTGGTGGTTCTCCTTCAGAGTCGCCCCAAATCAGCTCTGGGCCTGGCTCAGGTGCAGCAATCTGCAATCCTGAGCCCATTGTTAGGTCCCCATCAAGCATGCATAATCTTAGGCAAACAAACAGTTCTGCCAAGAAGGGCATCCAACAGTTCTGCAAGACAGAGCCACAGTCCTTGGCTCCTGGATCAGTAAAATTATCTATTTTCAAAACAACTCTGGGAAAAAAAAGGGAGACCAACAAAGGGGATAGTGTTATTTATGTAACTTTTTTGTAAGCTTAGCAAACGTTTTTCCTCTTGGGGTACAAAATGGGTATGCTATGTGTTCCCAAGCCTAGAGGGGCTATTTGGAAAAGCAATGATATCTCTGGGGATTTTCCTTTGCTAATGACTTCAGTCTTTCTCCCTTGTGAATTTTTTTAAAATTTCAAAATTTTGTGTTCCACTCTGAAAGTCCTTAGGACCAGACACTGCAAACTGCTATGTTGGATGATTTCTCTTGCCGCTGAGCTGTTTTCAAGGCCTGTGAGCTAGACAGGCAGGGAGATGTAGCAATGCAGCGATGGACCCTCCTTGTCACTAGTGGGATGAGTGCAGGGCAGTGGCATCCTTCGCCTTGGCTCCTGGTGGATGCTCTGGCCCCCCGCATACCGCTGGCGACTCATTCAGCCTGGGCTAAACAGGCTTCTCTCTCTGAATTCTTTTTTCTTGCCACCTCTTGGCCATCAGCGCTCACTAGGAGCCTATCGCTGGAATTAGCACACTGGAGCCCACCTAAAAAGAGAGCAAAATGCAGTATGTACCAGGGAAGTGAAGGACTCCATTGTAGATTTCCAAGAATGCTTAAAAATAAAGCTAAATATCAAAAAATCTACAAATAAATTCAGAAGCCTTATGTGCCCAGAAGGCTAATGCCAAGAGAAAAGCTGAGATGAAAGATAGCAAAGGGCGTGTGGCCATTTCAAACAAGGAAGGGAGAATAAATTACCATGAAGGCATCTTTGTGGCAAAATGAAAGTCTAAATAGTAAGAGGAGTACAAGGCAGCCTTAGGGTCAAAGTCAAATGGAGTTGATCCCTGAATTCTCATCTAGCATATGTCCTGGTAACACAGCCTGGGAAGCAGAGTGCTTGGCCATACCAGGGCCAATTCTGGCCAATCCCATCTCCAGAATGTTCTTCCCTGTAATGCCACCCTCTTCATGTCTCATGTGGTTGCTTGGATCAGTCAGTAGGGACAGAAATAAAACCAAAGCAATTATTTGAGTTTCAGATCAACTGTATCTGTTAGTTGTATTTTGTTTGCTTGTTTTGCAGGGAGTAATTTTGGATCTTCAGTAATTGTTGACTCTGCTTGTTATCAGGAAAAAGCAGTTAGCCATGTATTTCAGCTGTGTGCCATGTTTCCATGTCAAGCCCTAACTGGACCTGGACTTGGGCCCTTTGGGATTTGAGGGTGTTTCATTTTCCTGTGGTTTTTGGCTTAGTCGGAGTTTTCAGATAGGTCTTAATTTTTCTTATTTGCTCAGGGAGAATTTTCAGGACACAGTGAGGAGTAAGGATATTGGGTCAAAGGTGCTTTGTTGGTTCAGGCTTTCTGGAAGATAGCCCAAGTTTTGTGCTCTGCCCTTTTTAGGTGGAATCTCACTGTGCTGCCCAGGCTTGTCTTGAATTCATGGGCTAAAGTGACCCTGAGCTAAGATTCCAGGTATATGTTACATGACCAGCTTTTTGTAGTTCTTTTGTTTGTATGAGCAGATTTAAATTTTTTATTTTTATAGTTTATCTTGCCTACAAAGCTGCTACTTTAGTTTTAGAGTGAGGAACTTTCACCCACCAAGAATTTATTATCTTAAAAGTGTTTAATGCAATCATGGACTAGTGTGTGGCAAGTAACTGGTTTGTGTTACCCAGGGATGTGGGTAAGGCTTTCCTGAAGGGCGTTCTGGCAGGTGAGGGAGGCTCCTTCCCTGGAGATGGTGGAGGAGGACATTTCGAGCAAAGTAAAATGCCAGAGCTAGGGAAATGAGAATTTGAAAGTCAGCTGGGTGAGAGAGAAGTACTAAGATTAGGAAGACAGATTAGGGGCAAGCTTTGTATGTCAAGTGGAGAGTTTGGACTATTCCTCTAGCACTGGACTTTAGTAGGGGTTGTAGTGAATATATTTAAACTACTTTGCAAAGAATTCTGTGGAGGAGGTGAGGAATTTGCTAGCCATATCAAAGGAGCTCCCTGCCTTAGGTTATAGACTCTGCCCTGCCCCTTTGGTGGAAGTGAACAGTGTGGTCACAGTCTGGCTTGCAGGTCAGGAAATGGCATATGGCCTGGTGCTGCCAACCAGATGTCTCTATTCTAGAATTCTAATAGAGAGGTGAAGAGGCAGGGGCTAAAGCAAGATCCATTTCTGCAGATGGAACCATCAGTTTCTAGATGTTCAGGACTCAGTCAGGGTCAGGTGACCACAGTTGAGAGCAACGGAGGCTGTGGTGATGGTTCAGTGGCAGAATGAGGTCCCCAACCTGGCATGATTCTAGGCACTGCTGCTGGCTATAAGGCCTTGCCTTCCAGGAGATCCTGTGAGCTGGGAGTATTTTTAAACCTTTTTACTTTTAAAAGTCATGGCTCCTGATGTCTAATTTGTTGATAGTAAGATACTTCTTTTATACCATTCTTTTTTTATTTTTTCTTTTTCAGTGCCAGGGATTGAAATCAGGACCTTGCGCTTGCTAGGCAAGCACTTATTCCACTGAGCTACCTCCCCAGCCCTGTAAGATGCTTCCTTTTGTAATGTATTGGCCAATGATTTTGACAAATGCTTTCAGTTATGTGATCATCATTATTAAATATAGACTAGTTTGATCACCCGGAAGTCTCCTTGTGTTCCTTTAAAATCAGCCCCATCTCCTTATAGCCTCTGGTATTATAGGCAGCTAAGTGAGAAATTAATATACAGTCAGGGAAAAATAGAAATGTGAATGGCGACTGGAGGTACATCTGAAGAAAGCAAAGACTCAAGATAAAGTGACAGTGGCCAGATTTGCATAGTTCCCTAAGGGACAAATGGAAACCTGAGATTATACTATAATTTCTACCACTCAGTCCATGCAGTCCAGATATGCATCAGACAGCCAGGCAGATGACTAGGACACCTGTACCCATGCCTTCCCAAAATTGTTCCTGATTTAGGGGTTATATATAGGTAGACAAAGGATCAATATTAGATTTATTGGATCAATATTAGCTAAGCAGCTATACTTGTAATCTTACTGACTGATAATAGTTTGACCCACATTGTACCCACATTGTGACTAATCCACTAAGAACTCCCTTATTTCTGGAGCTAGCTCTCAAGAAATCTTTCTTATCATTAACCACTGTGTTCTTTGGAATTCACTTCAATTTCAGAAGATAAGACCTCCCCCCACCGGATAGCAGGTTGGGAGTACCATTTTGGAGGCTCCAGTGAGATCAGTGGAAGGAGAAAAGAATCTGCTTTTGTTCTATGGCAGGTCCATTTTGTCTGGATTCTGGTTTATGACTAAAAATTTGTCATCTGTTGTTTGCTGTTTACTTGTGCCTTTTGTGTGTTGTTTGCAGTTTCTTAAAATTGAGAGCCTGGGAAGATTATAATGTCTTCATAGCTAGGTTTCTTTGATGGGACATTTTAATTTTTTCAGGCAGGCAGGTCCTTGTAGTCCTGCTTTGTATATGCTGTGTTTAGACTGACTTCTCCAGGTTGTGGAATTCTACTTCTGCAGGTTGCTGAGTTTACTTGTATTCCCTTCTTGACCTATTTGGTGGTTGCAAGATGGCTTGTTACTTTATTTCGTATAACTTTTTGGAGTGGCTTTTTTGAATTTCTAGTATTTTTGCAGCTATGCTCTTGAGCATGGCCCAGGCTAGGAGACAGGGCAGTTCACCTTTGTTATGGATGGTTGTTACCATTGTCACTAAATGGTGATATGAATCTCATTCCTTTATAGACTGCATAACCTTCATTTATGGGTTAGAAGAGAATTAGACTTGATGGCCACTCAGAAAGACAAAGGGAAAAGATTTTGACTGACACAATTCCTGGGCAAGTGTTTTTTCCTGTTACAGCCAGGACCAGCAGTAGAAAATACCCATCCTGAGACTCAGTAAGAGAATCACTCTCCTGTTGACCAAGTAGACCTGCCTCAAAAAAAGACACATGCATACAAACCTTTTTTGGGGCGGGGGGCGGGTACTGGAACTCACAGCCTTATGCTTGTCAGACAGGTGCTGTGCC
>PVKN010034861.1:0-11749 GCA_004027915.1 Capromys pilorides
CTGCTTTTTTTCTGGGTTTCTGTCACATGGAGTATTGCCTTCCTTTCACTTTCAGTTCATAAATTTCTTTTATGCTTAAATGTGTTTCTCATATGCAGCATACTGTTGGATCATGTTTCTTTACCCATTCTACTGGTCTATTTCTTTTGGCTGATGAATTGAGACCATTTCCATTGATGATTATAATTGATGTATATTGATTTATCATTGTCACATTATTTTTCTGTTGTTTCCTCTCTGTGTAACTACTTGGCTTGCATTGTGGACTCAAGGGATTGTTGACATTGGGATTGTTGACATTGTTGTCTTTTTTTTTTTAATATCCTTCAGAACTTTTTCAAGTGCTGGCTTAGTAGCCATAAATTTCTTCAGATATTCTCTATCATGGAAATATTTTATTTCTCCAGCAATTTTGAAATAATTTTGCAGAGTACATCAATCTGGTCTGGAGGCTATTTTAGGGCTTGAAATACTTCGTGTTAAACTCTCCTTGACTTAAGAGTTTCTGTTGAGAAGTCTGCTGTGATTCTGATGGGCTTTCCTTTATAGATGATTTTTTCTTTTCTCTAATGGCTTTTAATATTCTTGTATTAAAGTTTTGAATATTGTCTATTACATGCTGTGGTATAGTTCTTTTCTGATTATGGTTATTTGGAGCTCTGTCATCCTAATGTATCTGTATGTTAAATTCTCCATGCTTGGAAATTTTTTGTGCCATTACTTATGGAAGCAAATTTCTTATGTCCTTTCGGCTATCTTCTTGTAGTAGTTCCCTCCAGGTTCTCAACTTGGTCTAAGAAGTCAATATTTATAATTCCAAAGATATGTTATTGGAATCTCACCAAGTTAATTCCAGTCTACCACTCCCAGTGCAACCCATGGTGAAAGTAAAGACACTAAAACATATTTATAATTATTGGGGAGCCAAGGGGCCCTAAGTCCAGCCATGAAGGTGGCTTTCTGGAACAAAGAGGCTGACCCAAGGCCATACCCAGGTTTTATTCAGTGGAGAGGGAGTGGCTCAAGGAGGAATGACTGAGAATTGTGGGAAGTAGGTGAGTACTGTGAGCTGAACTATGCAGGTGACCTACATTTACCTCTGCCCTATGCAGAGAGGATATGCAGAGAAAGTAATTTGCATTATGCTATTGAGACAGTATCTAATGTTTTGGGAATCTGGTGCTTCAGCTCTGATGTAATCTTTCAAGCTCCAGGAAGTCATAACCTCTATCTTGTGGCTCCATCCCAGCTAACAGTGCAGAACATTGGCTCTTCATCCTGTCTGGACCTGGCCCACATTCAAAAGCAGCGGGTGTAGGTTACCAGGGAAACATGCATACCACCTTCAAAGACTATCACCAGCACCTCAGCTAGACCAGTATACATTGCTTAAGGCCAATTGAATGGATAAAGAGAAGTCCTAGCTAGCTCTGTACATATCAGTACAGGGAAATAGTGTGAGGCTCAGCCAAAATGGAGACAATCATTCTTCTTTCAAAGAGAGCTGCTCAGGTGGTCCTCCACATCTTCTCATTTCTTCATTGGTTTTGATCAATCTTATATTATTCTTTTTTACATCATCTGAAATCTGTTGGATTGACTTTTCATGGTCTCTTACTATTTTCAAGAAGTTGTTCATTTGATGATTGTTAACCACAAACCTGTCTTCTAGGTTTGATATTCTGTCCTCACATCAGTTGATTCTGCTGCATATACTTTCAATACAATTTTCTTTTTTTATTTTAGGGAAGGGTCCACAGGGTGTTCAGGTTCTCACTACCAGATTAGACTCATAGGAATCTGCCTGTTTACAGCCTCCCAAGAGCTGGGATTACAGACGCACGCCACCATGCCCAGTCTCAATTGCTATCTCAGCATGCCCTGAGGGTGGGGCCAGCATGGCAGGCCAGGAATCGGAACCCCTTGCCCCTGCACCTTCTTGCATGCACTTTAATCTGCTGAGTGATTTGGCCAGCCTTTCAGTAGAATTTCAATTTCCTGGATATCTGAATCTATTTCATGAAATCTAGTTCTTTCCTGTGTTGGCCATTCATGTTTTCCACCACTTTCCTAAATGCTTTATTTTTCATCTGTGTCTATTCTAGATTCACTATATCCTTCATTGTGGTTACCCTTTATTATCTGTGAAATTGTTTTTGATTTGTTTCTTCGTAGGGCCTCATTTATCTGGTTTCTTACTTCTAGTGCTACTATTTCAGAATGTTGAGCTTGTGAAATTTTCTTTTTTCCATCTCAGTGGCCCCTGGGTTTGCCTTGAATTATACTGTCTAATCCTAGCAAGCCTACAGTAGGAATATAGTCAGGTACTGTGAACTCCACAGAAGTTCAGGCTGATCCTGGACTCTGCTTGTGGACTTAGGGCCTGGATTGTTCAGCGTACAACACTGTGGGTGTCTCTTGCCATTCTAACATAGGTTCCCTGACCCTTGATGAATATGTCCAGAAGTTGTGCCTACCCAGTCATTAGGAGACCTGAAAGGAAGCCAATCCACAGCTTCTCTGAGTCCCAGGTTCTGTTGGCTTCTCCCTGGAATGGAACCTGGCCATGTGCTCTCTCCAACGTTTTCTTAGACTGGCGTCACTCAGCAGCTATCATAGTTCACAGCATCCACTGCTCCATTCCACTGATGTATTTCTCCATAGAGGTCTCTGGAGTTACCCACCTCCACTGTGTCTCTGTGCATTCAAGCCTCCTCTCTTATACTGCAAGCCAGAAATCATAAAGAAAGTATAGTTTGCCACTTCCTTTTTCTGTGTTGAGATCTGTCTCTTCATTTTTCCTGTGGATTCTGTTCAGATTCTTCCTGGGTGCCAAGGATTTACCTCCCTCCCTTATATTTCAGTGTCTAGCTTCTGAAGCTGACCTGCTGCTATTTACTGCCCCAACAGCTTCCTTGATGTGTTCAGCCATCAATCTCAACAATAGTATTTGGGAATGACACATTCAAAAAGGCCTTTTTTATTTATTTAGGATATCAAAGAGGTCACTTATGGTGGGCATCTTACATTTTATAACAAATATCTTTGATTCCAATTTTGTCTTGAAAAGCAAGAAAAATAAAAATTGAAAAACCATTTATTACATACTTCACATTTAACAAGCTGTAAGATATAATGGTAACTATGACCTTGCTTTTAAAACTAAGAATAGTTTTAAAATTTTAGAATTTTGGGATGAATTTCACCAATAAAACTTCATGTTCACACAAATAACATTCTTTATATCTATACAACATAATAATGGAGTTTAACATTTTTAACAATGTATGTGAGTTTTACTAACTTTTAATAAAGTCTCCATCTCTGCTTTGCTATTTGAGGCTTAATGTGCCCAAAATAGACTTCTTGATTCTCAGTATTATCTATCACCTACACTACTTCCTTTTGCTCAAGATAAATTTCCAAAATTATTTCTCTCCTTATTCTGCTCAAGACAGATATATAAAGGCTGGCCAAATATTTCAGTGGATTAAAGCACTTGCAAGCAGACTCAGGGGACAGGGGTTCAATCCCCAGGCCTGCCGTGCCAGCCCTACCCCCAGGGCACACTGACATGGCAATTGAGTCTGGGTGTGGTGACATGTGCCTGTAATCCCAGCTCTTGGGAGGCTGTAAACAGGCAGGTCACTGTGAGTCCAATCTAGTAGTGAGACCCTGAACACCCTATAGACCCTTCCCTAAAATACAAAAAAAAAAAAAAAATCTGGGTGTGGTGATGCTCACCAGTCTCCCAGCACTTGGGAGACTGAGGCAGGAGGACCAATGCAAGTTCAAGACCAGCCTGGGCTACAAAAGTGAGCTCAAGGCCAGCCTGAACTGTATAGCAAGACCCTGTCTCAAAAAGACAAATAAATAAATAAGACAAATATGCAGACATAGACACAGATCTAGATATATAGATATATATTCCCTCATTTATTTTTTCTAATGCATATTATACCTAGTTTATCAGCAAGTCAGTCTTGCTCTGTACCTCTAAACCTATCACTGTATCCTGTCATCTTCACTCCTACCTCCCAGAGCCAACCCTTACTGAACTGCTTTCATGGCCTCCCAAATGGATTCCGAGCTCTTACTCTTCTTTTCTCTCTTACTATAAGCATCCTTATTTGCTACTGAACATTAAAACAGTACATCAAAATTTCATTTTATTATAAGTTTAATTTTTGAAAAACTCAAAACTCCAATTATCTGTTCTAATTATCATGCACCAGGCAAACTCCTTGATAGAACTCACGTTTCTAGTCTACAATTATCTTGCTTCAAATGCTTGATGTTGTGTTCTATCTTGTTGTTTTCTGAAACACAGGGATAGGTGAGATCTGTTGGGCAGTTTCTACTCTTATGTCCTTATAATCTACTCTCCATAGAAAAACCTAGTGACTTCTTTTTAAAGGGACGTTTTTCAATGTGTCTTCTTGCTAGGTACTACATTTACATGGTTCATTATCCCACATACTATAGAAAGTTATGCTCTGAGAAGTTTTGTACCCTTCCCTGCATTCCTCAACTCAAACCTCTGAAAATTGTTTCCATTGATGTTTTTTTAAAATATCCTCTTTATTTTCTTCTGGATTTTAATTTTACTGTATTTTTTGTTTAAATTGCTATTTAGGGGAAGTTTATTTTTTGTTTTTGGTGCCGAGGACCAAACCCAGAGCTTCCAGTTTGCTAGACAAACGTTCTACTGCTAAGCCAGATCCCCAGCCCCTTCTGGCTTTTAAAGACAAATGCAAATATATACAAGTATATTTTCTTCCACCTAATTACACAAAATATAGCCTACCATATCCACTGTTCTGTTTCTCACTTTTCTTCATTTATATGTTCTAAATCTCTCCCCATACTAACATGTAAAGCTCTGGTCATTATTACCACTCAATGTATATAATTAGCTCCATTTCACTGAATATGACAATTAGATCTGTCTATTGCTCTTAGAAATAATGGAATGATGAATAACTTGGAATGTATCTCACTTGATACATGTTGTGGAGATGTACTTATGACATAGAACCACAGATACGAAGTTGCAAGAGCATATATTTTGGTGTACTTGCAAGTTTCAAAATAGAAATTCTAGCTGTAAATCTGGTTGTCACATCTCTTGCTAAAAGGCCTCTAAAAATTCCCCATCCCAGTCAGAATGAAAACCATTAGTGAAAATCACAAGACCCTCATTTACCTGGCCCTTGCTTATCTCTTTGATATCACTTATTAAAAGAAAGACTGTAAACAAATTAAACACAGTAAAGTTTTTTTGAGCAAAGAAATAATTCACGAATTGGATAGCAGTCTGGAACAAAACTAATTCACAGTGTTTCACCCTGCCACATAGACAAGCTACATTTACAGCCAGACAAAGATATATACAGAAGAAACCCTGATTGGTTGCCCTTGACATTTAACCTATGTGTAGTAGTGCTTTGGCATATTCTGACCTCTGGTTGGCTAGACTTTTAGCTGCTATGATTGGTTAAAATTTCACCACTTGTTATAAGTTTATATTTTCCAATTTAGTTTACAGTCTGTTTACACATCAAGGTAGGTTACAGTTTACTATGTGCTCAGAAACCTTTAGGCCAATAAAATTTGTGCAGTCAGATTTAGGCCAAGTATTAATTCAACTTAGTGTACTCTATCTTTCCCTTTTTTACTGTGGGCTAAATACTGAGCTTTCTTGCATCACTCTTACAGAATCCTGTACTTTTGAAGTTGGGAGCTTTCACTTTGCCATAGATTTGCACTGTATTTGTGCCATATTGTTAATGTGTATAAAAATCTTATCCCTCACTAGAGATCTGACGAAAAATATAATCCTAAAAAGGAAAAAGTGATGGTAATGTTTGATGAAACTGATTTCATAAGCAGTCATTTAATAAGTAAATATCTTCTATCTCCTATGCCACTTCACACTTCAAGTATTCAGATAAGAAATGCTGAGATAATGTGGACTCGCGATGATTTTGTTGCACTGTGAGCAACGGTGGACCCAGATATATAAAGACAAAATGTTAACTTTCTAAAAAAGTGTCACCTGCTCAGGATGAGAGCACTGGGCACGACATGGCAAGTGCTGGCCCCTGTTACAGAATCTGCTACAAGGTGAGTCATGAGGTCCAGATGAGGCACTTAACCTTTTCCTGTTTCATTCTATTTGCACGAAAAGGAAGAAAATGAAATTGATCATGATTATCAACCTTTTCACTCCCATGGATTTTTTATTCTCTCCCTTGTTATATGTGTAGACGCTATTTCTACTAAAATAAATTGCTTTATTTGTGTCATCATGATTATTATTCTTTATTAACATCTTTATGTTTATTGTTGATTTATAAAAAATATGGCATATACTATGCCAGTTCTTCTTAGTGTTATATAATCAATTGCCATTGATTGAATTGATGTAAAATCATCAAGAACAAAGAAAACATGTTTTAATTTGCATGAGCATGAGTTGTTTTACCTTGTTTAATCCCCAAAAATTAGGAGGCTATAATTTGGGACTCTCTGGACACAAATGACTATACACTTCCTTACAAATTTGTGAGTCAAAGTGGTTTTTGGATGATATGCAGGGAATTTGGGGGTCAGAAATTTATCAGTCATGATCAGAAATTAGATGAGAGAGGAAGATTTTTAGGGCTGCCAAACATTTTTTGTCTATAGTAAGTCCACTTTTTTTCTATTCAATGTACTACTCTCTGCTTCAGGTTTTCTGTGAGGAAAGGGTCTAATCTGTTTAAAATAATTTGAAAAATATGTCTGAAACTCAGTTTTATAAAAGGGGATAATAAGACTTAGAAAGGAGAAATGAAATTGATCCAAGGTTTGAGTTAATTGATGCCAAAATATTCATTTAGTCATTCAACAAATATTTGTTGAACGTTACAGAAATAAGAATAATGGTTTTGATATTTTCTTGATTTTCGGTCTTGGTTTAGAAGCAGTGTGGGTAACCATGGTATCCGACTGGAAACATGAAGGTGAAAAGATCTTGTATTCTTAACAAAGAACTGGTATTATTGTGCATGTCAGTACTGTGTAAGGAAGGGAAGATAGGAGAATATTTGCATTCTGATAAATGAAAGAGAGGTACACACAATAAAGTATGAGGAGACAGGCCAGGCAGAGTAAAGATTTTGTTTCAGTTTCAATCTATGGTGGCTGTCAGTAATTGTTACTTTATTGTTCTCACTGGTATTCATGAGAGAGGAGCCAAGAGCTTCATTTACCCAAGACCATCATTAAGGATTTTATTTTATTGCTCAAATTAATCATGTGATTAACACCAAGCATAGGAAAAAACCTAGGGGAAACTACAGGAATTATGTTAATTTCATTTATAAGATATATTTTCAAAAGCTCACTGGATTTGTTCAATATCAGCTGTTAATAAGGTCACCAGTATCATAATGATATACCCATGACTGGGCAACAAGTATATTCTCTTCTTTGTCCAAAAGCTATAGACCCTCTGCTTCTAGCTTTCTCCTTGCAGATTAGTTTAAACAAAGGCTGTCTTTAGTAGCTTTACAAAGCTTTGTTCTTTCTCAGCACTTATCAAGAGCGACCTCTCCCTCGCAGGCATTGAGAGCACAGTAATGAACATATTAGAAAAGTTCCTACGGGCTGGAGTTGGGTTTCAGTTTCTAGTCCAGTGCTGTTTCCACTATGCTATGCAAAGCTGAATGCATACTCCATGTTGCAACTGCCTGTCATTACGGCATATATTTATATCTCTACCTTACGCATTCATTTATTCAGTAAGTATTTAGTGAGTTGCTCTGTTACTAGACTCTTTGATAAATGTTGGACATCCTGATATGAATTACTTGTTAAGGTGCTCACTGAATTGTGCAAACATACGCTTGAACACAAACTTGAAACCACAAGTGTAATGATGGAGCAGGTGCATCAAGAATTACAATAAGAAATAAAAATCTAAGTGTGTCACAAAGGCACAGGAACGTGGGCCTGTTAGACCCACATTTATTCTTTAAAATGCTTATACGGATGGATTTTTAATTTTATGAATGTTATATCAAACAAAGAGTACTTAACAGGAAAAAAAATCACAAAAACAAAGTACTGAATTTTTAATATTTATTTTTAAAGCATCAAAAATTTCAATATCAACTGTTTTTGTACAAAGTCTAAAAAAAGAACAATACAAATAAATTCTTATATGAACTATAATGAAAATGCCAATAGAGCTTCATAAAAAATTATTTACTTCAATTATCATACCTGGTCTAGGGAGATAGCTCAGTGGCTTAAGTGCCTGCCTGGCAAGCACAAAGTCCTCAGTTCGATCTCTGGTGCAAAAAAAAAAAAAAAAAATTATCACACCTAGGCAGTCTGCTCACATGACAACAGCACATTTCATACACACATGTTGCTTACACTGACAGCACATGTGTCTTTCTTTCCTAGCCTTTTTATAGAATACACTTGACATCTCAGTGGTCTTAATGTTTTGTCAGGAGATTCTTATTATATTATGTAATATATCGTTAAGAAAAACACAAAATGTCAATAATCTGAAGTACTAAATTCTTAATATGTATTACACATTTAAAATAGACAACAATTTCACATCAGCTGTGTGCTTGCTTACAAAATCTAAAAGATAAAACAAGAAATTCGTATGTGATTTACAATGAAAATACCAATGGAACCCTATCACAAAACCAAGCTTTGCTTCAACTGTCACACCCAAGGCAATCTTCACCCATGCTCCATGCAATGTCTCACACTGATAGCATATTGTCTTAGCTTTCCCTTCTGATATGGCAGCCCTGTCACATCTTTTTTTGTTCCTATTTTGTTTGAAGCTGCCTACTATATTGTACAACATGTGCTTAGCAGAGAAATGAGATATCAATAAAATAAAAATACGAAATATGTAATGAGTGCTTAGAATAACATTAACTTTTTTTTTCTTTTTGAGACAGAGTCTCACTATGCAGTTCAGGCTAGTCTTGTGCTCACTTTTGTAGTCCAGGCTGGTCTCAAACTCACACTAATCCTCCTGTCTCGGCCTCCTAAGTGCTGGGATTACAGGTGTGAGCCACCACACCCAGCGACATAAACATTTTCATATAAGCTACTAACTTGCTTACAAAATCTAAAAGATGACATCAAAAATACCAAAACCTATGTGAGCTACAATGTAAAGAAAATAAAAATTCTACCATAGAAATCATCTTTGCTTTGACTCTGACACCCAAGACAGTCTTCACACATGATAACTACATGTTCCACACACAAGTATTGGTTACATTGTGGCATGTATGTTTTGTCTTCTTGTCTTTCTTGGTAGGGCACAGCTGACAACTTTGTGTCCTGTTAGCATAGTAGGTCTTGTGATAAAAAGGCTACCTGTCCACCTGTCAGCTCACCAGTGTTCTCCGCAATTTTTTCACATAATTCCCTAAGCAGAAATATTTTGTTAGGGGCTGGGGACATAGTTCAGTACAATAAGCGCTTGCCTGGCAAGTGCAAGGTACTGAGTTCAATCCCTGGTACCGAAAAAAAAAAGCGCTCTGTTGTATCAGAAACATTTTGTTTTTCCTCTGCTATAAATGTTCTCTTATAAATTCCTATAATTCTCTTATTCCTATAAGAAGATTTCTCCATGGCATTTTACACTATATATTTTCTTTGTAAACTATCAAATTGTTTATGCTGCACATGTTTAGGACTGAGCAAAACATAATCATTGGCCAATGCTTTGTGTTTCAAGTAACATCATAGTCACTGCATAGCTCATTCACATCTGCTTCCCTTTGGTTTTGTAGAAAGTTTCCGTCTCAGGCTTCCATTTTGTCGAGATCTCTCTTGTCAGTAAACTGCATCACGGTGCAATGTTGACAGCAGCGGTACCAATTTGCTTTTCTTTACCATATGTGAGCCCAGTGTTATGTCTTTCTTCAATCCAAAGATTGTGCTACACAATGCTCTGTTTTGAAATTGCAACATTTCACTTGGAATGTCTACTTTGTCCCTGTGTACAGTACCTGCACTGTTCAACTTGTGCTGTGTTAGCAAATGTAACATCAACTGGAAACTGGTAAACCAGCAAACTAATGTCATAGTCTGATTAATTTGGGAGATTGGAGCAACAAGTCTGTTCATAACATCATTCATATTATTACTACATGAATAAAGACCTGATGGCTGAGTTTTCTAAGATGCATAAATTGAAAGCATAGTAAGTCTTCATATCTACAAGGGCATAACTTTTTAATATGATATTTTGACCCATCTCTTTTCCGTAAGTCTTTTACGTTCCTGTGATTATCATAAAAAATCTGTGTGATATACTGCATCCCTATGAATACTTAGAGTTCAGCTAGTCAAGTATCATAATAAATACAGTTTTGAATATGGCTATTTGTCATACAGGATGTTTTACTTGCATTTCAGCCTCTGTGTATTTTATGGAACCTTGTAGCATTTCAGTTGTTACAATTTCCAATACTGAATGGCACTTCTGGTATTCTGCCAAATATGTTTCACCCCCTCCAAGAACATCACTATATTTTTGGACCTTCATCTAACATTGGATTGTTCCATTTAGTTGTGTGGCCACTTTACAATACTTTGACTAGTCAAATATATACACACATTGCTGTTTTCTTTGTTATCTGGATGAAGGAGGTCTGCCTTCTCTGTATCTGTATCAGTGAATTCTTGCACCATTTCACTGTGGCTCACATGGCCAATGTCAAAGTCATCATCACTATCCATCTGTAGCACTCTTCTATTATGAAACAATGTATCTTTTCATAATGGATCATCTTCATCATCCATGTATGAGTAATTTGATGATTTTTATTTTGTAGTACCGGGGATTGAACTCAGGACCCTGTGCTTGCCAGGCAGGTGCTTATTCTGCTGAACTATCTCCTCAGCCCCTTGATGATTAATTTTTTGACCCACGAAATTTGCAAGTCTAAGGTTTTTTAATGTGCCATTGTACTGAGTTAGGGCTACTTTTATTTTTAAAAATCACAAGAAAACTTTGCAAAACAAATTCTACAGTGATATGGGTCTGCTGGACCCTCTGTGATATTTGGATAAACATATACAAAATCTGTTACGTGGAGTATCATGTTGGTTAAAATCCATCTTTGAAACTTTTGCACATGGGTACACACTTTTCATTATGCCAAGTGGATTCACTCATAGATTGCTTCTTATATCCTTCAGGGAAAGGTACTGAGATACACAGCCTATTAATATTATGCTAAAGTAAATATTTATAGTAGAATAGCAAGATATGGGACCACTGGCCCCAGTTTTATGTTCAGAGGGATTAAAGTAAAGATATAAAGATCAGCAACAATTCCCTTTCCTGTGAAATTAATACTTGGACTTGAAAGATTAATACAAGTTTCTCAAGCAAATCAAGGATGGTGGGAATGGAACTGGTATGTAAAAAGATACAGAGGCTAAAGAGTTTCTGACAACTATTGAAGGAACATATACTACAGGGTGCAGAGGAGGCAAGAAATTGATGAAATTTCTATCTGATAATCATACCATCTATTTTGAGAATTAAAGAAGCAGATATTAGATAGGAAATTTAAAGAGAGACTAAAAAGAGCTGTTGACTTTTTATAAAATGGGAAAAGTTGGGACAAAATTAAGGAAGAACCATCAAAATGGGACTGGTTTCACAAATCATATTCTACCCATGCAAAAGCAAAGCAGGTAGGGA
>PVKN010034862.1:0-11749 GCA_004027915.1 Capromys pilorides
ACAAATACAGAGGTTGGAGTTATGGTTCTAATGTGCTCATTCTAGTAAGTCCACCTGCCAAGTGAATGAGGGTTCTGAGTTCAGTGCTCTGGGACAGAGCTTCTGATGATAAGGAGCTAGCAAGGCAAATTCAAGCACCAAGATTCCAAGTGGCCCAAGAAGTCAGGGCATTTGAATCGAGGCTATCCATTTATCTTACTTAACTTTCTGTTTCTAAACAAAATACACAAAAGCAGGTAACTTATCAAGAATAGAGGTTTACTTGATTCTTGGTTCTTCTAGAGGTGGAATCCTCAAGGAGTACAATGCTGGCCATGTCTCAGTACATGGTGATGCCTTTCTTCTGCCTCAGAACATGATGGAGAGCATCATAGAGTGAGATGGAGCAAACATCCTAGCTCAGTCTCTTTCTTCTTCCTTTAAAGCCACTAATGCTGACATGGGGGCCACACCCTTGTGACCTCATGTAACACCAATTACTTTCTAAAGACCTCATTTCCAATATCATTAATGTGAAACTCTGGGGATTAAATTTCCATCTCATAAATGCCCGGGAACATGCCCAGGCCCTAGTACCATTCACCACTGCTGTGCCCATCCACGGACTCAGGTCTCAGGGAAGGTGACACTTGGAAATGTGTTCTTACATTCACTTCAAGGACGCACTGGGTATGAAGCCCCAGTCATCTGCATTGAGGACGTGCCACTACAATCCCTACAGTGCTCATTTTGTCCTTTTATTTCTGAGAAGTTTCCTTGAGCAGAAGATCAAATGGCAAAATAAAAAATTTGTCACCTTTCATGACAAATTTATGTGATGTTTAACTCTGCTTTGGCAACTCTGGACCCTTTAATTTGGCAGTATGGTTAAAGAAAAAAATAACTGAGAAAGCTCTTTGAATTTCTGGGATTCATATGGAGTACGATAGCTGAGTCAATAATTCTATTGCTCTGATTATCAAATAAGTTGCCTGTTAGGATTTATAGCCTTCCTTTTATCTTCCTTGCTGTCATTGTAATTCAAAACATTATAATCATGCTTTTATTAATACAGCAGCATCCTAGCTCTTCTCTTTGTTTCTGGCATTTTGATTCAGCATCCTGTGCATATCATTACCATACTTCTCCTCCAGCAGAACCCTGCCATCCCTCCACCCTCCCTCGTGTTGTTGCTTGCCCTCCTCTTAGAAACTCTCTTTTGCTTCTGCCTCCACCAATACACGCATTCTTCAGACCTCAGACTTAGTCCTTTACATCTACAAAGCCTTTCAAATAGGTTCCATAATACCAACTTCTTCCCTGATTTCATAGCTCTCTAGTAATCAAATCTTTGACACAGTTTTTGATCTTATCTGCAAGTTGTATTTCCTGAATGAATTCTTTTTGCTTTCTTCAGTCTCCAGAATCCCTACTATGTCATGTCAGTGTAGAAATCATTGAAGCTGAAATCAAAAGGCCCACGTGTAGAGGTCAGGCTATGGGATGTGTGGCCACTGGTCAGGCCCTTGACCTTACTAAGCCTCTCTTCCATCAGCTGTAAAATGGAACTCTGGATGTTTTCATAGCCTATTTCACAGAGCTGCTTTTTGTAATGGTCACAAAGGATAACATGTGAGAGTACTTTATGAACTTTAAAGTATGTCAAAAACAGGAGGCACTGTTATTCTTATAGTTTATTTGTAATATTTAACATTAAATTGGACCAATAAAATGTAGGAATTGTGCAATCTTGAGTGTTAAATTGCTAAATAACAGTGCTCACCCTGTATAATACTTATAGAACATTTCATTTGTTGGAGTGCTTTTTATTTAGAAAATTGTTTTGTTCTCAGCAGTGCCCCATGAGGTTGGAGGGGTCAGGTATTTTTATTCCCATTTTGCAGTGAGAAGAAAGCAATTGAACAGGACAGATGCATTAAGCGAATTGCTTTAAGTCATTCAGTCAGTCGATGACCACAGTTAAAAGAGCTTCCGTTCTGCCGCTGAAGCCTTTCCTGCTCGAAGTGATCATTTCGACTCTCAGCATCAGTCCGTGCCCCTGGCCACTGCTGGGTGGCATCTCCCATGATGCATATCTTCCTTTCCCACCTTCATCGATTGCTGTCAAGCCAGTACCTCTGTCCTTCTCATGTTGTTATAATCATATTCACATTCATATGGCAGGGTACAAAATATAGGGGGGAGTTCATTATTTCTTACAAACACAGTTTTGCATTACATAACAAGGAAGATAGCTATGAGAAATGTGTCTTTAACCAATTTTGTCATTGTGTAAACAACATGAAGAGTACTTATGAAGATCTGAGTGCTATGAAGACCAAGCCATCACTGGATGTAGCCTCTTCATGCAGTGAAGAGACAGTGTAGACACAAGAGGCTGCTGCTGGCTTCACACTGTTTGATAGTAAACTGTTTGCTATAAGTAGAAGGACTATGCTCTAAAATAAGAATAATGTGGCAAATACATAAGTCATTTATTGTCATGGTCAAATATTATGCATTGTACATAAATATATATGTCACACTTTTGTCTGTTTATGACAGTATTAACAGAAACACAAAAGTAATGTGTCACACACTCTGTCATGATGCTTATGAGCTCAGTAAGAAGCAGAAATTTCTCAGCTTCATCATAATCTTATCAGATCATGTCATATATGTGGTCTGTCGTTGAGAAGACATGATTATGTGGCTTATGATTGTACTTTTGGTTAACTGATGGATTCTCTGGTGGGGAGTCAGAATCAGGCCCTCACTCTACAGACAGTTCACCCTTCCTGAGATCTTAGGGAGCTCAGGCTCTGCCAGGAAGCTTATCTACCTGTGCCTCCTGTGGGGCTGTGAGCTATTTGTGCCAGGACACACAATACACTACACAGCATTGTCAGATTGGTGCGTGCCACTAACATAGCTGTCGCTCCCATGTGTCGCCTTCCTCCCTCCTTCCCTCTGCTGCACTGCAGCTTGCCGGGTTTAGACAGCAGCCATTCCAGGTCCAGCACACAGCACAATCTTTCCCTCACAGACCACCCTGGAGCATTCTGAGCTGGACTCTTTCACCATATTGCATGTGTCAACATGGCAACCCCTTGCCATTTCTCGTCCAGAAATCTGTTGAGAAATCCCATCCTGTAGAGCAGTGGTGGAGAATCTATGACATGTGTGCTGCTGGTCATCACTGAAAGCTCTAAGAGGTTCTCCATTTCTGCATTAAGACATCCACTTCTCCTTCCCTTCACTCCACAGATAAGAGGAAAACAAATATGCTCATGTCACCAGCTGGAGTGTGATGGCTATGACAGAGCCTTGGCCTCATGGGCTTGAGGCTCTGCCTCAAGGATTGGTGGAACATACTTCAGTGTGTCAGGGTAGGTCTTGGAGGCGTGGCCTCAGGACTGTGGCTGCTCCCCTGCCTCCTTCCCTGTGGCACTGCTCAGCTGTTCTGCTCTCTGGTTGATGTGAACTCAGAAGCTTTGCTTCACCACACTGCTCTGCCATGATGTCTCTGGCTTGGTGCCAGTTATTCATAGACCGAATTCTCTTGGACTTTTCCTCATATAAATTGGGGGTATCCAGTGTTGTGTCCCAGCAACAGAAAGCTAACATATAGACCTTTCAGTATCTTCAGCTGGGGGCTTCTGGGAGCACTGATGACGTTTAACTGTCACCACAGAGACAAGGTGCCGTCAGTGTACTGCTCCCTCAGCTTCCTGTACTGCAGACCTTAACATTGGTGTATTCTGAAGTAGATCTCTTTAATAATCCTTTGATGCATATACTTTAGGCTGTGCCAGTCCCAAGTATAAGTGGCTCATATTAACAGATAAGAACAGCAGTTGAAAGCAGCCAGCAAAAGTGATTCTCTTCATAACAAAAGATGCTCTCCCACGAGAAGGCAGCTGAGATGTCAGCAGCTGAATTTATGTGACCCTCTAGAGAGGCCCACCAGGCCCTAAAACCCAGTGAGTGGAGGAATTCTCTCCTTTCTGAAGCAGCATAGCTGGATAAATGTAACTTAGTTGTATACTTTTTATCATTAGCCTATCAAAGTGGAATTTGTAGAGTTGGCCACAAAACACGAAGCTCTTCCAGCTGACAGAGGCACACAAAACAAGCCGCTATTGTAGACAGAGAGGCCAGGCTCCATGACTCACGTCATAAATCTGCTCTCAACTCATAAAGTGCCTTCAGCACTGCTGCTTCTTCATGTGAATTCACACCCAAGGCTCTGCAGTTCATCAGAGATGAGGGTGGACATCGGTGAAGCGGCCAAGCAGAAATCTGGTAGCTCAGGAAAGGGTTTCTTGTCTCTCTGTGACAGGGTGTAGTCGTATTCCACTGAATTCATACAGACATTTTCTGAAATTAATAAACACACAGGGAATTTAGTTATTTAATGCAACCACTAATCCAATGCCATCAATTAAATCTAAACAGTTTTATCACAAAGCCAGGGTTATATTCAATGGACATGCATTAGTTTCTTTTGAATTTGTATTTGGAGTTATATGCTATGGCTGCACTGATTGATAAATATTTACAGTAGGAAGGAGCAAATACAGTGTAATGACAATGGTATTGAGTTGAGGACAAATGAGTGGGTTTGGAGACTGGTGTCAGATCTGGGAACTTCACGCTTTGAAGTTCCTGTGCCTTGCTGTTCTCATTGATAAGAGTGAATGAGCTACTTGGCTTTCAGGTGTCTGAACTCCAGAGAATGCTTTATCTGCTATCTACATCTCCCCTTCCCACTCGCCTAGAAAGGAGTTGAAGACACACAAATTCTGGTTGGTGAAGTGAGCAGGCCTGCTCGCTCTGAGCAGGCAGGTTGTTCTATCTGATGGAACCTGGAATGGCTGCAGGTAGGGGCAGCAAGTACAGCAGGCACTGCACAGAGTAGGAAGTGCTTAAGTCCTAGACAGGAATGTCTGAATCAGTGGCATGTACCAGCCTATGTACCTCCATGCTGGTGGAGGGGGGGGGAAGACAAGTAACTCATTGCTTTCCCATAGGCCAAGTAACATAAGAAGTCTAAAGGACTTCCTGTAGAAATTGTTAAGGTTCTATAGATGGTATTGGCCAATAGACTGGTTATTTAGAGCTTAGAAATGATCTTCTCTTATGCTATCGTATTTATACTCCACCTGCTCCCCCTGAAGCAAGGTTGGTCCATCTACCCATCTACCAAGGATCTGGTTCCTTGCCAGACCTTTTTGTGCATTGAGACTCCCTATCTGCAAACAGAGTTTCTAATATAAGCCTACAAAAAAACCTTATCAACTACCAAATCTTTAATTATTAAATAGTTTTTGAGATAAACTATGCATATAAGGTTAAAAGGTATTAGAAAAAAAAATCTAGAGAAAAACTAACCTTAGAGGAAATAGAAGTATTTCAGGAAGTAGAAGAAGATTGTCAAAATGAACTTTTTTATGGTGCTAAAAGTGAACTCAGGACCTCATGCGTGCCCAGTAGCCACTGCCCGGCTGAGCTACATTCCTAGCTCTGAGAAAGGATTTTGAAGGAAACAAAAATCTCCTATTTCAGCTTATTCTGTACTTAAAATAAATATGAATAGCTGTGGAAAAGGAATTATTAGAGAAAAGAAGAATCTTATGACATTTATTAATGTAATGGATGAAATAAAAGTTTCAATCAGAGGTTTAAAAGATACTAACAAAAACATTTTCAAGAACACAAAAATAAAATGTTTAGAGAATTTGTGCAAAAAAATGAGTAAAGGAAACAGAGAACAAATTCATCAGAGATAGCAGAAGATGGCCAACGTTTCCAGTTAATAATGAAAGCAGAGAAAATGGTAGGGAGCAAACAATCAAAGAAAACAATGTTTCAGTGTTGAACAAGTACTGTAGGCCTCAAATGAAGAAGGTCACCAAGGACCAGCAGGGTGAATGTAAAAGCCACCTCTATGAATTAGATGTTAGGAGAATCTTGATGCTAAGAAAGAGAAATTATTTAAGCCTAATGCTATTTACCCAAATTGTCCCAATGAATTTACCTGTCTTTTTTTTTTTTTTTTTAATAAACTTAATGTTCAGGATGATCTCTTTGAAGTGTCCTGAAGTTCTTTGCATTATATCAGATACATAAGGAAAATGTGTTTCTGGCCCCTGCTTAGCTTTATAGAGCATGGTATTAAACTAATCATGTTCATATAAATTTTGTTCATAGGGCTTTGGTTTTTATCTTTTCTTTCTTTCTTTCTTTTTTTTTTTTTTTTGTCTTTTTGAGACAGGGTCTCGCTACGCAGTTCAGGCTGGTCTTCAGCTCACTTTTGTAGCCCAGTCAGGTTTTGAACTCCCACCGACCCTCCTGTCTCAGCCTTCCAAGTGCTGAGATTATAGGTGTGCACACCACACCCAGTGAAGGCTTTGTTTTTTAGAATCATCAGATACTTAATCATAGCATATTGTAAATGAGAAGTAAATGTTAACAATTTTAACAATGTTATGGCAAAAGTAAAGGCATTTCAAAATTCTTGGAAGGAGATTTCTAGACACTAATGTGTTCATTACATATAGAAAATATGTGTATATTTGTTGAAGGGAGGCATAAGTCTGCTAGACAATTACTAGAAGAATCGAACTTCTACCACAGGTAATAACTAAGAAGAGGCAGAGACTGTGGGACTGAAGTGGGACTGAAATCAATCTGCTATATCATAGAGAACCAGTAAATGTCTCAAACTGGAAAAACAAGAACAAAAGATACAAGCATGCTAGTTAGAACTACAGACGTAAGCTAAAGGAAACTGATAATCAAGGTGATTCAAATTGGTCTCACAAAAGAATGAAATTTAAGACAAGGGAGAGTGAAGTGCCCTGTGCTTTCCATTTTAAATTGTGTGGTAGCACCATTGCCTTGGGATGCACTGCTTCCCTGCATATTATTTTAAGCAATAAAAGGATAAGAAATCTTCAAATTTTAGAGGTTATGTATATAAAAATAAGATCTAGCAATAAATTAGTTTGAGTTAGAAAAAATATTCAATGTTTGTCTGACTTTGTCATGTACATGAATGGGAATTTCATTCCCTTCAACTTAAGTTGTTTTCAGATTTTGGATCTAAAGGACAACAGGTCCTTACATGAAATCCAGTGCATGATTAGGTCAGCGATATCCTCACCTTTTAGAAATGATCTAATTAGTTACATCCAGTTTTTCAGTTCTTTTTAGACTAACATTTCAATTCCTGCTCCACTTAGGTTGAAAAAGTCAAATGACACGTTCTCCAACTTCAAACACTGTATTCAAGTCCTTCATTTGCCTATTTCTTCTAAACACTATGAACAATATGTTACATCTGTCATGACAGTTTTTATATTCTGCCTTTCACAACTGTCATGTGTGTGCTGGTGGCATCTCCTTCTAAGCTGTCTCCCATTGAGGGAGAGAGCCATGTTCCAATCAGAAATACTGCTTGGGCTTGGGAAGCCAAACGAAGTATCCCTTGTCCACTTTCCAGGTCTGTGGCTTTGGGTAAATAACGTCTGCAATGCTTAGGGAAAGGCCATGATGTTCCTCCCCAAACCAAACAGATATTTGAATATGATGATGTAGGGATGTCTACCACAATGCCTGGCAGAGAGCTGATGCACGGGGAAGTGCTTCTTTAGTCCCTTGGATTTATTTGATCTTCATTCTTCCATAGTATCACAGATGCTTATGTGGTTGGGTGGCACTTATCACAGGGCCATTCTATGCATATTAACAGGATAAATAGGCACCAAGGATGAAAAAAATTATGATCCAGCCCAGAACGTTTCCTGGGACACTTAATCCTTCAGACATTGGCTACATATGGTTGGTTGTGCGTTTAACTAAGTATCTGTCTTGTTATGGAGTTGGGGTAGTGTTCACAGGCAGTAAAAGCAGGCTTGGAAGCTGGAATGCTGTTTTGCACCTTACAAAATCCCTTATATTTTCCCCTTGCTCATTAAGCTAAGCATGTTCCCCCTTGCTTTTTAACACAGGAATGTCTTCATAAAGACTCCTACCTGATTCTCCGCAACTGGCTCTGGGGAGCCTCAGGACCCCTGAGTTGCCCAGCTGTGTAATTTTATGCCACACCTTATCATTGTTATGCACATATTTCTCTTACCTATTTCTGCCCCCCCCATCCCCTAGAGAGGATACCCAATATATTTATGTAAGAATAAACTGTTTATTACTGGAGGCACAAATTAGGGGGGCCCCCTTATGCCCACTGAAGTATTTTTTGAGGTATCCCCAACAAAGTGTCTTTCTCCCCACGAGAGCAGCCTGCAGCAGCACATTGGTGAAGGCCACCTCACCTGCAGAAGCCAATCAGCATACTTGAGTAAGTCTTCACAGGAAGGACAGCTGGGGGGAGTGCGGAGATGGGGATCCTTGTAGTGAGACAGGCTCCAGGGTGGAATGGCGTGTAGAATTCTGCACACAAACACTGCAGCAGGATGAGCACGGTATGAAAAAAAGGTTTTTCCAGCTTCAGGGACAGAACAAACTTTAGGGCTCAGAGACACAAAGTTGGGAGAGACACATAAGACTGTCTGGCCCACCTGCCAGGATTTTGTATAATCAGTCTGCATAATGATTCCTGAAAATACAAACATTCCTAGGGCTGACTGACAAGTATTGTTCCAGTGGGGAGAGCTGTCAGGGCAAATCAATCCAATTCTACCACATGCCAGGGTGTGGAACAGATATAATTTTGGCTGTTAGGGGATGTCAAAGCGAAGGATGTACCGTCTGTGTATTTTCAAATGTGGTCTTCCCTTCAGTCTAATGGCTTGAAAGATTTCTGGGACTCCCTCCACCCCTTGCTGTTACCTCTAAGAAATTATAGGAATTTAAATTCAAATGTCTTTGAGGCTTTCTCTACTGTAATGTTCAAGCTAAGTAGCACTGAGCTCTCTCTACCCCTTTAGCCACTCTGCCCTGTGCTAGAATTAGGTCTAGTAATGAAGCCTCGCTCATTATCAGTGGCTGAGGTATGAGGCAGCCAAGAAGGTGCTAGTGTCTCTCAGGAAAGAAAAGTGACCCTGCAGGGGTGTGTCATGTCCTAGCTGCATCAATGCAGGTGAAGGTCAGCCTGAAGTATGGGATGGCTTTTGCATGTTGAGTTCCTCACAAATACCCAATGGTCCTCTTGTTCTTTCTGTAGCCCAGGGCTATGATAATACTCAAAGTCAAGGCCCCTAGGGCCACTTACTCCAAATCTCTGTTCTGACTCAGAAATGATCTCTAGTCAGAACCCCCAACCCCTTGTCTTCTCTGGCCTAGTACTGCGCTCTAACAGACATCTCTCCTTCCTCTTTCCCTTCTTCTCTTTCTTCCCCCTCCCTTTTCAAGAGAGATCTTATTTACTTTCTCACTCTTTACTGTTCCTTCTACCTTAAAAGAACCTTCAAACTTCAAAGTCTCCTCAGTTGTCCTTTGTGTTATCCCTAGAGAAAAAAGTCTGTCCCTGCCCCTCCTAAATCTCCCTTAAACATCCTCACCATTCCCATTTCCACTGCCTTTAAGCTGTCTTCAAGTCACCTGAACGCTGTTTCCTGCTCCTGATTCTGATGTCCTCTGTCTTTTCCTGATCTTCCTCATAGTTGTTCATAAATAATTGGTCCTTTACACCATCCTGTGCTCCTTTTGGAATAATGACTGGGTGTCCTAGCTATACATAGAATCTCCAACAAAAATCAGCCGTGCTAAGCCACACACTGCTGGCAACACAGCTGGAGTAGAAGGTGGACCCATGTTTGCATGGTGCCCACCCTCAGGTCACACCAGTGAGAAAACCTCTATCCTGCTCCCTAACTGGCTTCCCTGCCTCCATTTTTACTGCAGCCAGGATAATCTTTCTGGTGATTTGTCCTTATCTGTCCCATACCTGAAGATCTTCAATATGAGAATTCTGTACACTGACACAAGTTCTGTGGAGCTATTGAACATATGCACAATATGGAATTATTGAATATCTATGCATATATAAGAACATATGTGTATAAGTCATAATATAATTTACATTTGCTCCATTCATCTACTAGAGAAGACTTTAGGTATTATTTACCACAAATCCATCATTTAAATATGAGGACATGGGAACAGAGAGCAATGGTGTCATTTCTCCACAAGTTTCTGTTTATTAGCCCCAGACTTTTTAAACAACATTGAAAGCCCTCCCTGATACAGCCTATTCTCCTCTTTCAATTTTCTGTGTGCTGATCATCTTCAAGAAATCATGAAGACAAGAAATGTCTTCTCCAATGCACTCTGGACTTTCTGTCATTGCTCTTTTTTGTCCCCTACTTTAATTGCTGTGATTCCCACCATTCCTTTCTTTCATGCAATAACTCACCCATTTTTACATGTTAATGTTATTATTTATTCATAAAATAGTTTAAACTGCCTAATGCGTTCTAGGCTCAGCAGTGAGTTCAGGGAAATTACACCCATTCGTCAACTTCATGCCCAGAGTGCTCCTCAGGGTGCCCGTAAGCATTTATTTTTATGCCATTGTGATGTTAAGAGCTATAGACTCTCTCTGTGCAGTGCTTGGGTTGAAGTTGAATCTTGTGTCATTTGTTTATCTCTTAATGAGCCGGGCTAAGAGAAATATTCTTAGGGAATTTGCCATTTACTCTAAGGATATTGTTGAGGAGGTTGGTCATTATCCCAATTCCCCGTGGAAAATCCCTTTGATTTATTCCTGTGGAAACTAACTGCCCATGAGGAATCTTACTGCTCAGAAGGAATTTCCATGCTTTTACTTATGGGTATCCAAGTTTCCTAAATTATTGTGTTTGCCTTTTAACCTCTCCAGTCAAGAAACTTAGAGTCAAATTGTGACTTAGGTTTTAATCATTTGAGCTCCAGAACTTATGTGCTTGTATTTCTATTTAGTGCTGTGTCTGAGCTTTCTCTTCTATTTCACCTGACTTGAGTTTTTGTTTTGCATTATGACCAATGACGTCGCTGAGGTCTTTTGAGAAGAAAGCAAAGATGTAAGTCAATGGAGTGATCGATTATGCACAGATGTTTTTCTAGTGTGTTTAGATTGTGAGTTCCTGGAAGACAAAGATTATTTCACTCCTCCCTTTCTCTGGGCCCTAGAAAAATGCCTAGGCATCTTTAGTTAGTGATTAATAATGGTTTGTTGAACTACATTGATAAAAATAGACCTATGACACCCTAAGTAGACAAAGTAAAACTGTCAGTCTTTCTCTCTCACTTTAGTTTTCCTAAGGTGACCAAAGACAGAATGGTGTAGAGGAAAGAATTCAAACCCTGTCTGTTACAAAGTGTATAATTTCAATAGTTCCTTATTTGAGCCTCTTCATTTTTCTTCTATTTGAGAATGGAGTTAAGAATGCCCTCCCAGATCTCTATGAAAAACTGGTGACTCTGGAGAATCTCTCCACAGTCTCTGACCCCTACTAGTAATCAGCATGTGCTAGGTGCCCTCTTTCCTCCCTGTCTCCTCATTTATTTGGAAATAGGGCCTGGAAAATGGTAAGAAAGTAGATTGCTGATAGACCACACATAATCAGTTAGCCGTGGTGGTATCTATGAGATAAGTATGGCTATTGACCTCATTCAGTGTGATATGAAAATTAATTGATAGTAATGTATATTGGGATTTTTTATCTGAAAAATGCTTAGAAATGGCCTGGGATTGTTATGTCCTTTATTTCATCATTACTATCATTTATAAATATTTGTTATTCTCTGGTTTGTGGGTCCTAATTGT
>PVKN010034863.1:0-11749 GCA_004027915.1 Capromys pilorides
CCATTTATAAAAGCTTTGTCCATTTTTTCTTTCTTTTCTTATTTATTTTATTTTTTATTCTTGCTTTTACTTTTTCCTTCTTTCCTTTCCCCTCTCCTCCCTCTCTTGTTCCCCTCCTCATTTGCCTTCATATTTCCTGTTACACATTTTGGCCCTTATTTATATTTTCAGTTTCTCATACCAGAGAAACATTCGTTATTTACATGTTTATGTCCTTTTTCTTTCATGTAAGAGTCTGGTCTCAGGTACATCCATTTACTCACAAATGTCTTAATCTTATCCTTTATGGCAGAGTGCTACTCCATTGTATAAAACAAAAAAAATCACATCTTCTTTATCCAGTTCCAAGTTGATGGGTATTTAGGCTATTTCCAAGATTTGACTATTAACAGACTACTGTTATAAACATTGGTGTGCATATATCACTGTGGCGTGATGTTTTTAATTGTTTAGCTGGGTAAAATGGAACCTCCATCATTTTGAGGAATCGCCACACTAATATCCCTGGTGGTTGCACCGGTCTGCACTCCCACAATACTGTTTTACTTTTGTTTTATTTGAGTTTTGGAACTGTGGATTGAGCTCAAAGCCTTACTTGCATCTGTGAGCATGTGCATTTCCTCTGATCTATGCCTGAAGCCCCTATTCAACTTTGAAATAGTTTATATTCCACAGATAGGGTTTAAGTACATTTAGTGTGCCAGTATATGCTGTACTTGTTTCCTAATTTCCTTCTCTGTTGTCGCTGGATGTCATTGTAGTGCCTCATCTGGTACTGTCCACATCGTTATGGTACCTAATCTGGTAGTATGCAAGTGTTGATTGAATTGTGATGCTGAGCAGATATTTATGAACATGTTGAAGTAATGGCTGAAAATCCTTAGAAGATTATTGGTCTCTGTGTTAAAGAATTCTACCTTTTTTACTCAAGTCCTTTGAAGTCATTTTTCCAAATATGGGAATTGATAGGTCTTTCAATGCATTAGGAATTTTGGAGGTGTTAGGTGGTATTTCGATAATCATGCTGTGCATGCTTGTATTATCAGCTGTCAAGAGGCTGGTGGATATTCAAGCCCACCCTGGTCCACATAGCAAATTCAAGGCCAGCCTGAATTGTGTACTACTTAGTGAGACCCTTGCTTAAAAAAAGGATACACTTCATGAGTGTCTGAAGTTGTATATGATTCTGGTGACTAACTTTTAAATTGGAAATTTTACTCCTTTTAGTATGATGTTGTAGGGCCGGGAGATAGCTCTGTGGCACAAGTGCCTGCCTGGCAAGTGTAAGGTCGTGAGTTCAAACCCCAGTCCTGAAAAAAAAAAAAATTGTATGATGTTGTATGACTTGACTTGACTTTTTGAATTTTGAGAAATTCTTTATTTTAAAATTATTTTGAGTTTGTGCAATGAGCATGTATTTTTCTAACAAAAATGTAATCGGTCACATTAGAAAAGTTTTTGACTAGAAATTCCAAAGCTCATGTAGTAGAGAAGTATCTGCTGCTTCTGACTGGGCCTCCATTATCATATTTCCCCCATCACACCCCTGTGTGGAGTGGTGTCTAGGGTTACTTGTCATAGATAGTGTGACGTCCCCTGGGAGTCTGTTTTGTAATCTGTAGTCCAGTGAAGAAGGCTCATCTTGAAGGCTGACCTGTGGTATTTTGCTTTTTAGTAGGTTTTTAATTCTGAGTAGGTGTTTCTAAGCATCTTGTTAAGTAAAAGCTGAGAGATACTGGTTGTTTAGCAGTTGTTTATTTTATAAGGTGTATGTTAATAATCCTCATTAACCAAGGAACAAAATTATTTGTCTTTTTATTTTCTAAATCCAAACAACATAACATGAGAGAGGACAGAGCAAATTTAGTATTTCATATGCTTTAAAGATAATTGCCATCAACTAAGTGATTCATCAAAAGCTTCCTTCTGTTATGGACAGTAGAAAGGAGGAATGTTGTTTTCTTTCACTTCTTCCATTCTTTTTTAGGGAGAAGTTGAGCTGGTGTGTGTTCAAATCTGTACATCCTGTATACATCATTTGCCAGCAGAGTTTGTTCCAAGAAATACTTATTCTCATTGAGTGCATTACCCTCAGGCTTAGACTCCTTTTCCCAAAAGAGTGGCCTTTTACAGGGAATGCTGTCTGTTGAGCGTGCTGCTGCATGCCTGTAGTATCAGCACTCAAGAGGCTGATAGGAGTTCGAGCCCTGCCTGTGTAGCAAATTCAAGGCCAGCCTGAATTTTGGATTACTTAGTGAGCTCTTTTCTCAAAAAAGAAAAAGAAAAAGAAAAAGAAAGTGACCTGATTTGATTGAGCTGACTTAATGATTAATGTGACATTATAGTTTATGCTAATTGACCTTATGGATTAGGACTGATTGGAATGCCAAGCACATTGTGGCCTGGAACTGAATTTTTAAAGTAAACATAGAAAATGCTTTCTATTCCATCATTCTTTTCAGAATTGGAAGTGGATGTCTAAAATTGCCAAAGGAGCATTTGTTTGGGCAAAGTAACAGTATTTGGCTGAATTATATAGTAATGATTTTATAGAATTCTTGAAAGCATGACTCAGCACCAGAAAATTGGGAATATCTCATTGTAATCGTTTGGTTATCTGACATCTTTTGGGGACAATAGAGGCAGAAGGAGATGCAGAAAGGTGTATTAATAATTGTGCCTACAAATGCAGAGCCTTTAATGAAAACTGCTGCCATTATGAGAGTTTTTCTGACTGAAAGTAGTTGAGGCTGAACAGAATCTCTGACAGACTGCCAGTAGACTCGAGAACAGGGAGAACAGCCTCTGCCTCTTTCCCAAAGGCAGAGAGAAGAAGGCCGACAAGTGAGGTGGTTATGATTCAGTGCCTGAAGAGTGCCACCGCAGGCCCGGCCTGATAGCTCAGCGGACTAAAGGAGTTTGCTTAGGCAGAGCACAGAGGCTGCACTGCCTGCTGTACTGGCCCCGCCCCCGGGGCTCATGGAGATGGGGATTGAGACAGGGGTAGATCCAGTAGACCTCGTCCTAAATACAAAAATAAAAGTGCCACCGCAGAAAGACCATGGTGGGAGGGCTCTGTTAGTATTTTTCCAGGTTTGTCTGTTAGAAACTTCATCCCCAAATTCCTCTTTGAAAAGTAATTAGGGTTAGATAAAGAGGAAAGGCCCCCACGATGGTGCTCGGGGCTTTATCTTGAGAGAGCGGATATTAGCAGACCGGGTGCCCCACCAAGCGGGGTCTTCTGTTACGTTGTGATGCAGCGAGGCAGCCCTCAGCTGGGTGCTTGTGCCATGTTTCTGGGTTTCCCAGCCTCCAGAACTGTGAGCTGAATATATTTCTATTTTTTTTTTTTTTTTGCGGGACTGGGGGTTTGAAGTCATGAACTTGCACTTGCCAGGCAGGCACTTGTGTACATTTCTATTCTTTATAAATTATCTAGGCTCAGTTATTCTGTTACAGCAGTGGAAGGTAGCCTTAAAAGAGCCTCAAAATTGGGGCTAGGGAAAGAGACTATCCTCTTCCTGTTTTCACCTAAAGCTATGAGGTCCTGAGTCAAATATACAGCTCCTGGTTGGCAGTTGTAGGCCTGTCTCTTGACTTCTATTCGTAGTAGACCTTTGTTGCCTGGAGATATGGCTTGTGACCGTGGGCTGAGAGACCAACTCTTGGCAGTATGCATGCTGTGTTCTAATTTTGTGAAGTGGCCACAAGTAAGTCAGAAAGCACCTTTGCTGGGAGAAGAAGGCTGTTTGAAAACAACATCTTTTAGAGTCCCAGATCTTAGTAAAATCACACTTTTCTATTTTCAGATCTTTATTTGAATCAAATGATCAATAACTCAATTTTGAAATTTTGTCGCTGGGAGTTAGACATTGGCCTTTGGGAAACTGCTGTTGCACTTGTTTCTGGTAATCATGCCTCTAGTACGTTGTATTTCTCAATGTAGTTACAAGCTTATTGTGTGCATTGTTGACTACAGAGTTGTAAAAAAATGTGTAAAGAGCCAGGCATGGTGGTGCACGCCTGTAATCCCAGCACTTGGGAGGCTGTAAAGAGGTGAATCACTAGGAGTCAGATGTAGTAGTGAGCCCCTGAACACCCTGTAGACCCTTCCCTAAAATATGAAAAAAAAAAAAAAAAAAAAAAAGTTTTGTTTCTTCATGTATGTGTCTAATGCTGCCTTCTGGAGATGAGAACTAGACACAGTTTCCTGACTCACTATTTGTTTCGTGTTTTCAGTTGTTGGTATCATAACTGATGATGGCTTTAGTGTGATTATAATTCTATTTAACCTTACATCCAACTCTCTAGTATTTATTAAATAGTACTGTATGGGTTAGCTAGAAAATGTGAACAGATACTATACGTACTAACGTTTAAAACTTACATTTTAAAAATACGTAATACGTGGCTTACAAGTTTAAAGGTACGCAAGGAGAGAGTGAAATGTAAGTCTTCCTTCACCTTTTTCTCCACTCTCCCACATCCCATTCGTGGTGGCAACCTCAGGTTTTAGTTTCTTAAACAGGCTCCCAGGTGGTCTGTGTATGTACGGACCATTACAAGGCTTTGTGAAGGCCTCAGGATTGTTTTATTAGCACTGCCGTTGCTTTTTTAACATTTAATATTTTTATTATATAAATAGTATATTTTTATTTTTAAAAAGGTAGCATTAACATTTTAGTGTATTTTTCCATACTTTTTCTACAAGTGAATATAAATGGATAACTTTTTGTTTTTGACCTTGATCTCATTATGCTGCCTATGCTAGCTTGGCCTCCTGGGGCTTAGTGATTTTGCCAGATACCTCAGCGTCCTGAGTAGCTGGAATTATAGGCTTATGCTACTGTATTCAGCTCTTTATTTCCTAAGTGAAAATGACATAAAGTTGTTCTCTAGTTTGCTTGCTTTCACTACAGTGATTATATTGATGTCTTTATAGGGGTAATAAGAACGTATTTGTGCTGTTACCTTTCATACCTACATGGTCTGCTATATTAAAATTTATTTCTTTGTTCTAAATTGTTGAACACTAAAGTTATTTGATTAATTTTTATGGTACAGGGTCTCATTAGACAGCTCAGACTCATAGCGATCCTCCTGTCTTGAGCCTCCCCAGTGCTGGGATTATGGTATTTGCTACCATGCCTGAACTCAGTGGCCAGCTCAGCATACCCAGGGGTGGGGCTGGCGTGACATCTGGTGCTGGGGATTGAACCCTGACCCTGGGCTTGCCTAAGAAGGTGCTTAGTCTGATGAGCTATCTCACCAGCTGATTAATTTTTATGAGATAGCTGAAACCAACAACTTTATATAGCATACATATTATGACATAGTTGACAGATGAGTTCCTTAGATGAATTTTATTTTTATCAGTAGTATATTTGATTAAAACATATATTTGATTGTATTCAGTTACCTTTAGTTTTATTTTATTTTTTTGAGACAGGGTCTCACCATGTAGTTCAGACTAGCCTTGAACTCACTATGTAGCCCAGGCTGGCCTCAGACTTGCTCCTGCCTCAACCTTCAAATGCTGGGGCTATAAGCATATGGTGTCCTTCTGGGCTCAATGACATTTTTAAGTGCTATTTTTTTAAATTTGTTTAAATACAGGTCTACAGTGATTTTTTAGTTTTTTGGTGTTTTAAAAGAAAGCTGTGCGGGGCCGGCGAGATGGTTCAGTGGTCTAAAGCGCCTGCTTAGGAGGGCTCAGGCAACTGCGGGGACTGCAGTTTGATCCCCGGCACCACATGCTGCGCCAGCGTCACCACCAGGGCAGGCTGAACCAGCCACAAAATGAATAAATAAAGAAACAAACAAACACAACAAGCAAACAAATAAATAAATAAATAAAATTAAAAAAAAAAAAAAAAAAAGAAAGCTGTGCTATTGTTGAATCGGAATCATTGAGTGTTGAAACAATATTGGAGCAGTTTCAACTCAGTTTGGAAACCGAGTGTAGTATCTGTGTGTTGTACAATTTGGCACACGTCTATATATGTATGTGTGTGTGTATATATATATATATATTTTTTTTTTTCTTTTTTCCTTTTTTTTTTTTTTCAAAGTGGAAGGGTCTACAGAGTCTCACTCTAGATCAGACTTATAGTGATCCGCCTGTTTATAGCCTCCCAAGAGCTGGGATTACAGGCCTGCGTCACCACGCCCAGTCTCAGTTGCTGTCTCAGTGTGCTCATGGGGCAGGGCCGGCATGGCAGGCCCCTCGACCTGCTTGCAGGCACTTTAATCCACTGAGCTATTTGGCCAGCCCTGGTACATGTCAATATTATTAAGGTATGCATCTCTTTTTTGTGCTTTGTTTTTAGACATTTCCCCTGATCCATGAGACTTTTTTAAATTAAATTTTATTTTATTTTTTGGTCCATAAAACTTGAAGGCCAGCATGCTGTTTTATTAATTGTAGTGCTATTATAGTTGACTGAGAAATATCACAAAATTTTGTTGTTATAGAAGCATAGGGAAGTACATGTTTAAACTATTGTGCTTAAAGTGTGGTCAAGGAAGGATTAGGGAGTAGTATACGAAATTGTCTTAAGTAGTCTGTCTGGTGTTACAAATTATTTTTCCCTACCATTTTACTTATATTGCCCTCAAAAGATTTGAAGTAAATCCAGTGAAGATCTGATTTGTCAGTTAATAAGTTGGGTTCTAAAACTCTTAATGAAAAAAAAAAAAAGGGCCAGCTAAATAGCTCAGCTGATTAAAGTGCCTGCAAGCAGGCACATGGGCAGGGGTTGAAGAGCTGCGATCCCAGCTCTTGGGAGGCTGCAAACAGGCAAGTCACTATAGTCCCATCTAGTAGTGAGACCCTGAAACCCTATAAACCCTTCCCTAAAATAAACAAACAAACAAAAACAATAGAAAACTCATTGCATGTTTTCTTCATTCAATGAGTTCAGGGCCCCTTAATTTTTGAAAACTGTGAGGGCCAGTCAGATAGCTCAGCAGATTAAAGCTCTTACTTAGGCAGACACAGGGAACAGGGTTTGATACCTGGCCTGCCATGCTGGCCCTGCCCATGGGGTGCGCCAAGATAGTGACTGAGACTGAGTGTGCCTGTAATCCCAGTGCTTGGGAGGCTGAAAATGGGAAAATCACTATGAATTCGATCTATATAGTGATAGACTGTAGACCCTGTCCTAAATACATTGAAAAGAAAGAGAGAAAGAAAGCTGTGTAACTAAAGATTTTCCTAGTCCATAAGGTTCTGTTTCCTCAGAATGACTCCTGGGTGGAGCAAGGAAGGGGAGAAAGGAAAATGGGCTTGGACCATAAACAAAAGCCTATATATTCATACGTACCTAGGTATATCTAAAACAGGGATGGCCAAAAGTGCTTTTATACTTGTGTCACTATTGTATATATAATAATTTCTTTTTTCATTGTGCACGAAGAAGTTATCAGAAAAATAGAGTCTGGCAGGAAAGCATCTGGGTCCACTTTGTTGTACCACATGGTTTGCTTGTTTTCTGCCCAGTGTACTTGGACCTGAGAGAGGATGGTGCCGGGAGATTGGCAGGCAGTTGAGGTATGCATCACATTTAGGAAGCTAGGACCAAAATCCTGTCGACATCATGTGTATTCTTAAAGTTTTTTTTCTTGTTTTTTAAACTGTTCATTTCAAAATATTGACAGATTTATAAGAAGCTACAAAAGTAAGCTTTCTTATTTCTCTGTCACTCATTTTTCCCTCAGCGGTAGAAAATACTTGGTTGATTCTGTCCCTTTCCCACTGTGTTGTTCCTCTGTCCCCCTGCCACCCCCCTGTAATTCTTGGTTATAGCTTTGGCTTTTCATTGGGAAACACTGAGTGAACTCGCAGAGGTAAAGGCTGCTAACCCCTCTCCTGGAACTCCTGGTGGGATGCATGTAGTTCTCTTTTCATTTGCTCCTTATGGTCCATTTGTGTAGTACACAGTGCTAGGCCAGTTACTAGATGCTCTTCCTCATTCAGGCTTTTCTGTTCTCTTTGAGAACACTAAGTATGTGGGTATACCCTTTGTAGTTCTTTTTTTTTTTTTTTTTTTGCATGACAGGGTATTGAACTCAGGCCCTTGCGCTTGCCATGCAAACAGTTACTCTACTGTGCTATTTCCCTGCCCCCCCCCCCGAATTCATTTTCATAAATTATATATGTATATGTGCACATCATACTCAGGCCTGCATTTATTGTTAGTGTGGAGAAACAGTGGCAATTTGGTGAAAATAGCCCCAGATTGGCAATTAGAAACTTGGCTCAAATCCTGGCCCTCTTTCATACTTACTGTATGATTCTATTTATCAGTTTATTTCCAAATCTTCGACTCTGTTCTCTCATGTAAAGTAAGTTTTGCAGGATTTGATGGTAATTCCAACACTTAAGAGGCTGAGTCAGAAACATTGATGCTAGATTGGGCTGCATAGTCTGTTCAATGGCAGCCTGAATTACATGGTGAGACCCTGTCTTGAAAAACCAAACCAAATAACAAAATCCCAAAACACAAAATAGCTTTGGTAATGATACTTAGAAAAGTTTTGTGGAGGAGAGACAAATTGACATGTGTGTGATTGCTCGATGAATTGGAAAGTGCTCTTTCAAATGTGAGTAACAGTGCTTACCTTGGTTTCTATTTATAGTATTTGTTTATAGTACTATGGACCAAGCCCTGGGCCTCATGCTTATTAGGCAACTGCTTTCCCACTGAGCCACGTCACAGCTCACCATGCTCATTTGAAATTGTTCAAGTAGAGACTAACTGTAATTGATGGCGGTATTATACTTTGACTATTTTACTTAGTAACAAGAAAAACTCCTCTAGATTTTATATTCCCAGCTTTCTTAGACCTTCTGTCTTCACAGTAAATACCCAGTACTTAAGTGGTTTTCTTTTTTTTTAAACTGTGTGTGACCCAGCTCCCTTGGGAAGTTTAAGATGGCCATGTCAGCTGTCATACTATCAAATGACATATCAGATGCTTTCTTTTTTTTTTCTTATTTACCTAAGTCTGGGGATTATCCTCTTTAGAAATGTCTTAGAAAATCTCTTAAACTGCTTGCACCTTCCTATTCAAGCTTCTGAGCAGATTTTGCATGTGGAAATGAACTTTACGTGTGGTTCAAGAAGCCAGGATTTTGTTTTAAAGGGAGCATCCTTAAAATAAAAGGATATATAGTATCAGTGATTAGTATACAACTGAGAAATAAAACATTACAATTTGGGTTATTGGCACATTTCATTTTATTAAACCTAGTCTAGATACAGGCAAATGCATAAGTCATGAAGGGATAGACATCTGTAGGACACTTGCTTCTCAAAACAGTAGGATAAACTTTATTTTCAGGAACATACGGACATTCTATAGGATGAATCATAGATTATGTCATAAACAAGTGTCAGTATTTTAAAAATACATAAAAACCATATAAAGTATGTTCTCAGACCACAGTGAAATGAAATTAATATAAGGAAAATTTGGAAATTCACAGTTTTTGAAATTAAAGTATATACTTCTAAATCATGGATGACTCAAGAAAAATCACAAGGAGGGTTAGAAAATACTTGGTGATAAAAGCCAATAAAATATAGTGTGTCATGGTGGTGATGATTGTTATCATGGAATTATACACTTAGCAATGGTTAAAGTACTAAATCTTATGTATGGTTTACCATAAATAAAATTATGGTACTTATTTGTTCAGTAATCAGTGTTTACCAACTATGCTCCCTGAAACAAAACAGTGTGCTATAGAAGGTCTGACAAAGGCAGTGCTTAAGAGACATCTATGAATCTTGAAAGTTTGTATTAAAAGAAAGTCTCAGTAACCTAACAGTAGGGGAATAAGGAGGAATAAGCTGACCTTCTACCTTAAGAGTTCATAGGAGAACAACTAAATTCAAAGGAAGCCAAAGGAAGAAAAATAAACACTAGATGGGAAATAACTAAAATAGAGGAAAAACAGAGAAAATGGACAGAATAAAAATTTCCAAGGGGGCCGGTGAGATGGTTCAGCGGTCTAAAGTGCTTGCTTAGGAAGGCAACTGCAAGGACTGCGGTTCGATACCCAGCACCACATGCTGCACCAGCCCCACCACCAGGACAGGCTGAGCCAGCCATAAAACAAACAGATGAACAAATTAAAAAAAAAAAAAACAAAAAACAAAAAACACCATGGGGCCAGCGAGATGGTTCAGTGGTCTAAAGCGCCTGCTTAGGAAAGCTCAGGCAACTGTGGGGACTGCGGTTCAATCCCCGGCACCACATGCTGCGCCAGCCCCACCACCAGGGCAGGCTGAGCCAGCCACAAAATAAATAAATAAATAAAGAAACAAACAAACACAACAAGCAAGCAAACAAACAAACAAATAAATAAATAAATAAATAAAATTAAAAAAAGAAATTTCCAAGATCGGCAAAATTGACAAACTTTGAGCTAGACTGACCAAGAGAAAGACCTCACAAGACCCATAAAATTGGATATTGAAAGAAAGGATATGGTTATTGATCTTAAAGGGGGAAATAAAAGATCATTAGGAAATATTAGGAACAATTGTATGCCAACAAGTTAGGCAGCTGGGATATATGCATTTGGAGAAAGACACTGAAATTATCTCAAGAAGAAATAGAAAATCTGAAAATATCAGTAACAAATAGAAATTACATTAACAAAAACATCCCAGAGATAAAGTGATTCTATCAGATATTTAATGAAGAATTAATGTAACTTTGTTGCAAACTCTTTCAAAATACAGGCAGCACTTTGCAGCTTACCTCTATGAGGACATTATTCACAGTGTATCAAAAGCAGACAAAGACATCACAAGAAAACAAAGCTAGAGAGCAGTGGCCCTTATAAATATAGATGTAGACCTTCTCAGTAGAATACTAGCAAACCGAATCTGGCAACATATCAGAGGGACTATAAACTATGGCTAAGTGAGATATATCCCAGGAATGTATGGTTGATTAAATATCTGAAGATCAACGTCATACACAATGTTAATAAAGGACGGTGAGTATAAGGTCCTCTTAGTAGCTGTAGGAAAACATTTGACAAAATCTAACGTCCTTTCTAAAACTGCTAAATAGATGAGGAATGGAAGAGTACTTCCTGTATGTGATAAAGGCACACAGCTGACATCACTCATACTTAAGGATATAAGATATCTTCATCTTAAGATCAGGGATGTGATAAGGGTATTCCTTTTTTTTTTTTTTTTTTTCTCTGTTCAGTATTACACAAGGCATTTGAGAAAAATGAGGGAAAGTTATTCAAATTGGATAGGAAATAAAATAATCTCTGTTTTTAGAAGACATGATCCTTACATGTAGACTATCCTAGGGAATCTATTATGAAGCCATTAGAACTTGTTGTGTGTGGTGGCTGAGGCCTATAATCTCAACACATGGGAGGCTGAGGCAGAAGGAGTGCCATGAGTTGAAGGCCAACCTGAACTACGCAGTGAGACCAAAAAATAACAACAACAACAACAACAAAAGAACAAAACCAGTGAAACTCTTAGAACTTATGAGTTCAACAAGATCAATATACAAAGATCAATTATATTCCTGTATATTTTCAGTGAATAGTCTGAAACTAAGAAAACATAGAGCATAAAAAAGAATTTAAAAATTTAGTAGTCAAGTTAAAAGAGTGAAATGTACTCTGAATTATAAAACATCATTGAAAGAAATTAAAGATCTAAATAAATAAGTGATGATAGATTGGTAAACTTAGTATCATGAT
>PVKN010034864.1:0-11756 GCA_004027915.1 Capromys pilorides
CTTTTTGAGACAGGGTCTCGCTATGCAGTTCAGGCTGGCCTTGAGCTCACTTTGTAGCCCAGGCTGGTCTCAAACTTGCACCGATCTTCTTGCCTCAGCCTCCCTAGTGCTGGGATTACAGGTGTGTGCCACCATACCCAGCTAATTTTCCTTTTTTTCTGTCTTGCAGTTGGGTTTCACACTTAACGCAATCTATATATTTTCTGTTTTTCAATGGATGGCCTAAAACAAAAGTAAGGTTAAAAATTAGAGATGTAAGAATTGAGCTACTGAACTGGCTGTGGTGGCACATGCCTGTCATCCAGCTTATTGGGAGGTGGAGCCAGGATTACCTGAGCCCAAGAAGTTAGGCAATATAGCAAGACCCAATTTTAGCACACACACACACACACACACACACACACACACACACTGCCGCCAACCCCACCACCACCAGTAACAACAATTGAGCTTCCAAGGAAGGTTTACAAGATGTTCCAGATTAATTCTTTAAGAGCAGGGAACACAACAGCATCATCTCTAGAACTCCACATGGTGCATTACACACAGCAGGCCTCAGTAAACTTATTAAGAGCACGTCACATACTCTATTTTTACAGTGTGTAAGGTGCTTTCAAAGCACCTGGAGCTTTTCCAAACCTGTTCTTCCCACCTTCTAGGGGAGAGAACTTGGGCTCAGAGATGGTAACTGGTACATGTGGATGTGGACTGTGTTAGTACCTAGAGATAGCTTTTGGAGACACCATGTCTCTCACAGCCTTTTCTGCTCTCCAAAGCAGGAAGAAAAATCATATCTTAAAAGCTGAGCCCAGCACTGTGAAGTCTGTTCCTTTCTAAACATCTCAGGGGAGAAAAGTTATTTCCATGTAACGATGTGAGATCAGAGAAGGGGTGGAAGTCCTTGGCTCCAACCACGTACAAGAACCCAAGGCTTGCAATGACATTGCTTTGAAGTCATGATATACTGAAAACCTGTGATGTTTCCGCTCATTCATGGGTACCGCACTTAAGTTCTCCATCATCATATGGTTGAAAGCCTTTTTCTTCTTTCATTGGGGCTCGCAATCACTCTCAATATTTCCCTGCTTATTAGTATCACAGGAGTTTCACAAATGTCAGCAGATTGTAATAGAACTGGTCTAGATGCTTCTAGACAAAATAATTTTAATTAATTTTCCAAGATGGGCTCTCACTATGTTGGTAAGGGTAATCTTGAACTTCAGGATTCAAGCAACACACGTGCCTCAGTCTCTCGAGTAGCTGGAACTACAGGTACACACAGGGCAATTCTGCTCTGCCATTCACATAAATTCCATTAGTATTTAAACTACTTAAATACTTGTCAAAAACCCAAATAGTGTTTACAACCATGCCCCTTAGTACTGACTAGGGAGGTGGTTGACTCATGGAACTACTCAGTTACAGACCTCAGGTTCAGGAGCAGAGAAATCAAGGGCCAGTGCCTGTAGTCATCACCTGGTGTGACTGGGCTAGACAGTGCACACCTGTAATCCCTGCACTTGGGAGGCAGAGGCAGGAGGCTCATTGCAAATTCAAGGTCAGTCTTGGCTGTACAGTGAGACCCTATCTCAAACCCAATCTGGTGAGGTCACTGCCAGTGCCTAACTTATAGAAGCCAAAGTGCCTGTGGTTGAGGGCTCTGGCATTTCCTCTGAGGACCATGGTACAGTGGCCACAGACTGTGCACAACCCTGGTCCATCACCTGTACAAAGATGATTGCAAAGTAGACAGCAAATGCACAGCCCCATCTGTATATTTTGAGTTAAAAGTATAAATCCTGCATATAATCACCTTTCCCCAAATTCTTCCACATTCCTTTAAAAACAATTGAGTAGGACCAAGTGTAGTAGCACACACTAGTAATCCTAGCTAGTTGGGGGGCTGGGGCAGGAACTGAAAGTTTACCAGCCTATGAAACTTACTGAGACCTTGTCTCAAAAAAAAAAAAAGTAGCTGCGAGTGGTAGCACAGACTTGTAATTCTAGCACTTGGGAGGCTGAGGCTGAATTGTCATGAGTTCAAGGCCAGCCTGGGATACATAGTGAATTCAAGGACAGCATAAATGGATGTAGCTCAGTGGTAGTTCCCCCTAGGTTTGATTCCCACTACAGAAGGTTGGAGGGGGAGAAGAGGGAGAGGAAGAAAATAATATAAGTAAAACAATGGAGTGGCTGGCTGAAAACTTCCAGAATGAAAGGAATGAGCAGACCACTGCACCAGTTCCCACTGTAACTGTTCTCAGCCTGATCCTGGCCCACACAGGTCTCTGTGCAGCACTAGAGCACTCTGTAGCCACAGGGCCAGGAACTTTTGCTTATAAGACTGTTCTGATTTAGAAATAGGACACACACTGCTTAAATACTTTTATTTTTTTTAATTATTTGGACATTGATAGCTCTGCAAAATACTTCTCCCATCCCAAACCCTCAAACCCTTTCTACATCCTCCTTAAAGAAACAAAATATTCATATTTTGTGCCCATTCAAATCTAATTTTAAAAAACACTTTAAAAATCAAATATTTTTTTTTCTCAGAACTTGTTAGTAATTTTAAACCACAATACAACATACTTAATGGCATTTCTTAAAAATTAGCTTATCAGACTACTTTATGAGGAAAAAAATATTCAAGGCCTTAGAGAATTTAAACTCTCTGCTTCTGAAAGCAAGACATTGGAACCCCTTTGCTTGCCTGGAGTTTGTGATTTCAGCATCGTCAACAGAACCAGCATGGATGGGTGTTCTACTTAGCAACAGGCATTGTTTAGTTACTTTTGGACTACAGCCGAAACCCTACACAAACTTTAAAAGGGTAAGTGGGTAGAAGGGAGAAATCCAGGGCATAAGAGGGAGAAGGCTGGGGGCCAGCAGAATGGAAGCCCTCTAAGTAGTAGGGTAAGAACCAAATCCCTAAGGATTCCACTTCATGGCAGGCTTGCTTATGGGTGGAGGAAGACAGTAAGAAATCTGCAAGCTGTGTATCTTACGATGAATATAAATATCAACCAAAAATATTGCACATTGGACCAGAGGCATGTAAACCACTAGGAAGGTTCAGGAAAGAACAAATACACATGGAGATGATTCCCTAAAGTTCCTTCAGGGACAGAGAAGAGTGGTATCGATTTTGCAAGCTACTAAGAGGAGCTGGAAAAATGTTTAGTCCTATCCCTCTGCTCACTGGGCCGACTTAAGCCAATTAAGCTTTAACACAGACACATCTGAACGATCTGGTAAAGGTATCATGTCTTCTTTTTTCCTAGTACACTTCTTTTTTCCTAGTGCACTTTATTACTTAGCTAAGGAGAAAACATCTGTCTAAACAGCAGCGATGCCTATAAGTGTCCCACCATGCCCACTGGTACATCATTCAGTGCTACATACACCAGCTGCAGCTCTGGGGATGGCCACCTGCTGCTCTGTGTGGGACCCACATCCCTTGAGGAGGCTGGCAAATGTCACTATCTCCTGGTATGCTGGGAAAACAGAGCTGAGGGGAAGGGGATTATGAGTGCCACCTGAGGAAAGCCAACCTATCTACATGTCTCCCTTACTATCCCTTGGCTTAATGGAGCAAGGGTGAGCATCTTATGAATATGAACCAGCAGCCCGACTAGAGCCAGGTAATTGTTTCCTGATTTTTAGTGGTTTTGTTTAAAAGACAAGGTCTCACTAAGTTGCCTGAGCTCCCAAATGCTGAGACCACAGGCACGTGTTACTGCGCCCCAGCTTGAGTTTTAATGATGAGAAAACATTTTCAATGCACCTCTGGGAATGGATGTGCATTATATTTCTACCAGTTATCAGAGTAATTTTTTAGGATTTTGAAGCCCTGCCCTCACTGAATGCCACACCATTGTAGTCTCTGGACTATAAAATTTAAATGTCATAAGTACTCACTGTTTACTTCCCTGAATTTTGCTCTTTAACATGTCCCTGGCAGCTTGAACCACTGTTGGCACATGCATGACTGTCTCACCAGCCAGCTTGTACCACTGGTGAAGTGAGAGTCATGCACAGGGCAGTTTTGCATGTGTACCACTGGTTCTTCAAGCCACTAAGCTGCGAGACATACAAATTATAGCCCCACTGCGAATGTTAAGGGTTCCCTAACATTCAGGCTCAGTAACCACAGTACATGTTATGAAAAGGAGTCACTTGAGAATAAAAATCATTCCCCACCATTCATTTAACCAAAGGGCTTTGTATTTTCCTATATGGCCCATGGACATGTAACATGCAGGCTGTTCTGCTCCTGTTGTTACAATGCTGTTTTTTTTTTTTTTTTTTTTGTATGTGTGTGTGTGTATGGAACTCAAGATTCCATGCATGCTAGGCAAGTGCTCTACCACTGAGCTATACCCCCAGCCCCATGCTTTCTTGTTTTTAAAGCTTTTCTTATGTTTAGACTAAGTCTTGTAAACCACCAGAAAAATGCCAATTCCCCAAAGCTCTGCCCATATTTGTGGGCTATGACTGGTGCCAACCTATTAAGCTTTTAAACATTTAGAAAAATGAGAGCAAAGAAAACCAACACACACACACACACACACACGCACGCACGCACGCACGCACGCACGCACGCACGCACGCACTTTGGCACGTGAGCCTCAAGTTATTTGAGCATGTTCATATTTCTCATCCCATCCTGGCATTTCAGTCACTGTTTCTGGATAATGAAGACCCCTTCCACCTTGTGGAAAAGGCCATTACAAAGCATTGTTTTGAGTAGCAAAAGGAGCAGGTATAATCTAAACTGGCCCCCAAAACAGTTGTGTGTAGGACTATAATTTATGTGATGCTGCAAAACTTTTGTACCAGGATGACTTATTTCAAAACTGCTGGTTGATTAAATATACATATACATATACATATACATATAAAAATTACTCAACATTTGCTGTTTTCAATGTGAAAACGATAAAATGTAATTCTGAATAATTGTGCATTTGCCATAGGGTCCTCATTAAAGGGACCATAAAAATAATTTTGTAATTAAAAAAAACTCTTTTAAGTTTAGTATTGCCCTCAAGTTCAAAAGTTTGGAGCAAAAGTACTGAGTATGCAGGTTTGAGACCTGTTCCTGCCAGGGATCTGGAAGCCTTAAATTTAGTGATCCCACTGCAGGCCCAGGAACCTGACAACACAATAGCCCTGCATAGTTAATGGTAGAGGGCTCAGCAGTGCCTGCTGAATGAAGACCAATGAGGTCCCACAGGGTCCCACCTTGATTCACAGGTGGCAGATGCAACTGCAGCTGGCCAACTTCTTGCACAGAGCTCTGGGGACACAGAGCTGGGGCTCTGCCTTTTCTTGGGTTACCAGACAAACAACTGAGGAGGGGTAAGGGTCTGGGTGGGGACCGCTGAGCACCAAGGCTGAGGGTGGCCCAGGAGCTGACCTGCTCGGTTGCAAGCAGGGCCAAGGAAGGAATAGGCATTTCAGCGATGCAGAAGTGAGCTGTGCAGGAAAGAAAAGTGCATTTAAGGTAGCTTGGAAACACACGACGACCAGACTACCACAGAGGTGGAGGAGGAAGGAAGACAGTCCTCCACCTGCTCCACTGGTCGGCCATTCTCCTCGGATTCTGTGGGTTAACATTCATGCTTTCTGATGTGAGTCTGCTCATGAAGAAACAGGAACACAACTCTCCTGGTTCTGGCAGGTACACAATTTTCTTGGCAAAGCACTTTGCTGCCAAGTTCAGTTTTATTTGGTTGATGTTCTAAGCCGATGTCACCGGAATTCATAGATGGGTGCACTGTGTTCAGGAACATGGGTTAGGTTGAGGGACTGATACCTGCAATGTGAGAAGAGACAGAATGAGAGATAGTTGGTTAATGCATACTAAGTAAAGGATGTTAGAAAATTCCCAAACCAGAGCACCCCACAAATCATACTCAGACTGAAAATCTAATTCTTTTTGCTGGGGCTAAGGGCAAGAGAACAGGGTCTCACTATGTGCCTGGTCTGGTCTTAAACTCCCAGGCTCAGCCAGGTGAGGTGGTACATGCCTATAATCCCAGCACTTGAGAGGTCAAGGCAGGAGGATTGCTGTAAATTCGAGGCCAGCCTGAACTGTACAGTGAGACCTTGTTACAAACAAGAAAAGAAATAAAAATAAAGAAAAGAAAAGCTCTGAGGCTCAAGCAATCCTTTCACTTTAGCCTTCCAAATAGCTGGGATTAAGGATGTGTGTGCTACTCTACCTATCTGCTAATTCATTTTATACTTCTCAAATGCACATGGTTTGATTTTTATTTTTTTTTGTTAATCAACATAAATAAGATGAATTGTTTTTACATATTCTGTACTATTCATGGAGCAATTATCTGCATGTCTTATAGAAACAGGATCCTGATAAGCAATTTGCAAATTGAAACTACAATGAAATTCTACTTCTTGGTCTCTTGGCAGCTACACTATAAAGATATAACAAGTGTTGGTAGGATGTGGAGAAATTCAAACTCTCAAACATTACTAATGTTATAATCACGGTGGAAGAGTGTGATGGCTCTTCAGAATGTTAAACACAGAATCACTGTATGACACAGAAATTTCACTTCTAGGTGGATCTCCAAAGAAAACGAAAGCAAAACTAAAAACTTGTACACTGATGTTTACAGTATTATTCACAAAAGCCAAAAGAGGCAAAGTGCCCAGGTGTCCCATAGGTAAATAACATGTTGTATATACATTCAATTAGAATTTACTTGGTAATAAAAATGTAGTTCTGACACATAGATGACCCCTCAAGGTATTATGTTACACAAAAGATGGCAGGGATAAAGCTTACATTTATAGAATGTCATTTATACAAAATACCCAGAAGTAGGGGGTTTATATCAAAAGATTTGTGGTTACCTAAAACTGGGAAGGGATGAAGGGTAGGATGATGGTTGAGGAGAATGGGGTTTCCTCTTGTGGTAATAAAAATATTCTAGGCTGGAAGTATGAGTCAATGGTAGAGTACTTGTCAAGCATGTGTAAGGCTTTTTGGGTTTGATTCTAAGCACTGAAAAAAAAAAAAATCCAAACTAGATATTAACAGTCTACATACCACTGATATATACTTTAATTGAGTGAATGGTATGAAATGTAGTAATATCTTAAAGCTTCCATTTAATAAAAAGGATTATGAAAATTATAAAAGTTCACTTGAAAACAGAAAAATTACTTAAAGTTTACTACTATATTATGGCAACAAGGTTGGACTGAGTCATCAAAGAATGAAAAACTGAAAGGAAATACAATTCTTCTACCTTCAGATAGGAAATCAGGTGTTTTATGACATGGTTCCCCTCCAAGTACAGCAAATTGCTTAAGTAAACACCAAGGAGGCCACCAAAGTGCAGCAAGTTGTAAGCACCTAAGGTTGCCTTCTGTCCTTTACTAGGGATAAACACTGGGCAGGACTGGCAACATTGCCCCAGCATCACATTGGAATTAAGTACATGTGGGATGAGTGTGCCTGCTAACAGCAAAATTCACACTGTTCCCAACAGGATTAAATTACAGTTCAGTGATTGATTAAATTTAGGAGGAATGAATACAAAACCAGTAATATCAAAATAAGCTTTTCTGAAAGTACACTATTGCTTGCAAATATAGGTGTACTCAATGGTAGAAAGCTTGCCTAGGTTATCTCTACATACATAATTTTCAGAGTATTTTCCAAAAAGTCTTACATATATAGAATTTCACTTGTTTCATAGATTCGACAATGCTCATATATACTGAATGCTTTTCCACATTGCATACACAGGTTTTGGCCACAATGTGACATCTTTCTGAAGTCTGAGTACCAGGCCCTACGTAGTTCCATCCCCAGAACTATCCACTCCCAGAACAAAAAGAGGAGAAGGAAGAGGAGGAGAAAGAAGGAAGACCAGGAAGAGGAGAAGGAAGAGGAGAAGAAGAAAAAGGAGGTGGATGGGGACGATCAGGAGGAGAAGAGGGAGAGGGATAAGAGTAACTTTTTATCCAATACTTCATTTCATTTACTCTACTCTATAGATAGGAATGAGCCACTATTCTGAGCAAATGAAGTGATTTACATAGGGTCTCAGCACCCAAATAAAACCAAGAAGTCTGTAGAGAGAGGCTGAGAGGTTTTCTCTCCGGTTTGGCAGCCAGCCTCTGCTATGGTCCCTGGCCACTGGAGTCCTTACCATTCTGAACTCCGATGGTAGTAGTAGCCCTCTATGGAAGCTGCTGACTTCTGAAAACAGATGTAATAGAAGCCAGCAAAGGAAGCACCGCTGATGTCTTTGATTGTGTGATCTGGAACCAGGAACTGTTCCTGCACAGATAAGGGACGGGTCAGGAACAGATGTGTTCTTAGACTACTCCCGGGGGGTCTCCCTGGTAAACATCAGGAGATTCTAAGGGCCACTTGAGAAATACACACACACACACACACACACACACACACACACACACACACGGTCTTATCCAGAATTGCTGGGTGGTAGTGATTCTCTGGGTATCAGCCTGACTTCCAGATAGAACCCATATGATGTGGAATCATTATATAAAGCCATAGCGGCACACTATATTATGAGCTAACAAGGACCAGCAACTCAGAGGAGCCTTACCCAAGCATCTAATAAGTAAGTTAATACCTGCCTACCTGTGTACTTACCTTTCAGAGACCAAAGACACAATGACCTAGGAAGAATAAGTTTCTGTACCAGTTCCCAGAGGCTACCACTGAACTCTTGATTACCTCTAGAAGAATAAATCCCTTCTGTTGGTTTGTGAATTGCTCTGTGAGATGATCAACTGCCAGGACTTCCATGACACTCCAAAATGCCCCTACACCTCCTCAAAAGCAATTAGAGTGACACCATTCTTTACCAGGTATGGCAGAATGAGTGATAAATTCTCTTAGAGCTGGCACTAAGCTTCACAGGCTGTGTGTTTGCTCCTATTCTCTGGAGAGATTAGATCAAAAGCCTTAGGGCCTCAGGAGATCAACCAAAGGCCTGAGATATCCTGAGAAATGTTTTGTAAACAACTTCACTGTTTTATTATTATTTTTTTTTAATGGTGCTGACGGGCAAACCTAGGGCAGTGAGCATGCTAGGCAAATGGTTTACCACTGAGCTACACCCATGGTGTCCCAAAATTGTTTTTAAAGTCACTTCTCTTCTCCTTATTTAAGTTCTAATATTATAGTTTTAAATTAAATTTAACTTAGAGCTGGTGGTGGCATAGCTAAATGGTAGAGCTCTCTCGCTTGCCTACTATGTGTAAGATCCTGGGTTTGATATTCAGCACTGGAAAAAAATTAATTAAAAAATAGAATAAGACACTTAATTTGAAGGTTTAGTTGCCATGCTTTCTATAGAAGGTGAGGTGAGAGGATAAGGCTCAGCACCTGACAAGAATTTAATGAAGGAGTGATGATCCCTACCCTTAAGTAATTAGCTATATAAAGATGGGGAATAACTACTGTAGATATTTTATCTTAATGAAAGCAGGCAAGATTTCATGCTAAAACAGATTTTCCTACTGACTGGATGCTTTGAAGGCAGGTAAAAGGTCACTTAAGAAATCCACTCTACAATTTGCTATCTGTAGTTATGAATATCAGGCTATCAGAGCAGGGAGCACAAGGGGCTCCTCAGGCAAAGACCAAGCCATGGGTACTCTCTGAAGGCTGGTGAGGGGAAAAACCACATTCTATTCCTGATCCTTCATTTCCTAAGCTATGGGAAGCACAAGGCTCTGGAAAAAGGATGTGGTAGTGATTCTGATGGCATTTTAGTCTGCATTGGTAATAGGGTGCAGTAAATGACTAAATTCAAAGAAAGCTGTCAGAATCTACTTAACATTTGGGTGATTCATGGCTTGGTGTAGTGGTGTATGTCTATAATTCCAGTATTCTGGAAGCTGAGGCAGGAGGATCACTGGGAGTTTAAGGCCAGCCTGAGCTACAAAGTGAGTTCAACATCAGTCCAGTCTGAACTGCATAGTGAGACTCTGTCTCAAAAACAAACAAAAAAACCCATTATAAAAAAACCCAAACATTTGGATAATTTTTCCTTTTTTTTTTTGTATTTTAAGGAAGGGTCTACACAGTGTTCAGTGTTTCACTACTAGATCACACTCAGTCGTCTGCCTGTTAACAGCCTCCTAAAAGCTGGGATTATAGGTGCGCACCGCCATGCAGTCTCAATTGCCCTGGGGATGGGGCAAGCAGGGCAGGCCTGGGATAGAACTGGGCCCCTGCACCTGCTTGCAGGTGCTTTAATCTGCTGAGCTATTTGGCCGGTCCCTCATTTGGATGATTACACATAGAGGTTCAAAGGGACTCTTGGGTGGAAGAGGACGGGGAAAGATGCAAACACTTTCAGTGGTGCACATATGGATGCAAATTCATCTGCTGACAACTAAGCAATGTAACCAGACAAGCTGGTTGGGACTCTGGAGCTATGCCTGCTGTGACAAACAGGGGACACAGGAAGCCCCTGGTTGAGAAGTGTACAAGTATGTGTGGGTGTATTACAGGAGCTGACAAATGTGAGTCTTGGAAGACAGCCTGGGTAGGACCTTACCTTCCACCTCATGAAGACATAATCCCCATTCTTCAGCTCTTCATAATCAAAGTCATCTGAATTAAATGATTTTGCATACTGATAAAAAGCCAGAAACTTGCCCTAGAAGGAATATATAGAGTAGGAGAACTGATCAACATAGGGAGTGATTTGAGTCACAATTTATGGCTCCTAATAAGAATAGCAATTGCTGAGTAACACTGAGGGAGCCTGTGGTCACCCTGGAGGACACAGATGTCAATCTGAGTCAAATAATTGGACTCAAGCTGAGGTACCACCGGATCATCCCTGTCCAGTGAGTAGAACCCAGAAGTAAGCCAAAGAATAGGAACAGATGCAATCCCATGGCATTTTCTCTAAACACCTCAATAGAAACATACGAAAGCCAAAAATAATGAAAAAAGCTCTGCAAGTAAATCCACAGAAGCAAAGAAGAGCCATGGAGAACTATATAGAAAGAACTTGTCTAGCCACAGAGGAAAAGGACTTGCAAAGCTTGTTTCTTTGGTACAATAGGGGTTTTGGCCAGCTACTTGGCTAAATTAAAAAATGAGACTTGTGCCAGGTATGATTTACACGCCTGTAATCCCAGCACTTGGGAGGCAGAGGCAAGAAATTAGAAGCCTACGTAGGCTACACAGTGAGCTCAAAGCCAGTCAAAATTATGCAGTGAGATGAGACCCTGCCTCAAAAAAACCAAGAAGCAGACTAGAAGCCAGGCATGTGGCATATGCCTGTAGTTCCAGATGCACAGAAGTCTAGAAACGTAGATTCACTTGAGCCTAGGGAGTTTGAGGTCAGTCAGTGTGGGCAACATAGCAAGACCTCATCTAAAAAAAAAAAAAAAAAAGAAATGTTACAAAACTGTACCCTATGATCCCATTTTTGTCACAAGACAAAAGAAAATACGTATCCCTCATTATTTACAAAATATTGATTCCAAAATTGATTTATGCGGTTGGTGACATGGCTCAGTGGTCTAAAGCACCTGCCTAGGAAAGTTTAGGCAACTGCAGGGACCACGGCTTGATCCCAGGAACCACATGCTGTGCCAACCCACTCCCAGGGCAGGCTGAGCCGGACATAACACAAATAAATAAATGAGGTTTAAAAAATTAAAAATAGGGGCCGGCGAGATGGTTCAGTGGTCTAAAGCGCCTGCTTAGGAGGGCT
>PVKN010034865.1:0-11748 GCA_004027915.1 Capromys pilorides
AGATCTTCCTTATTCTACCAGAAGGGCATCATCTACCATTTGGTAGCAAATACTTCTCATGATTTTTTTAAATCATTTTCCAACAATATAAAAAATACCTTGTTGAATAAAATTGCCAAGAGAATTCCAAGTTAAAAAAAAAAAGTTTAACTTACACATAATACAAGTTATGTACAACATTATGAGGAAGGGAAAACTGAACAAACGCAGGAACACATAGATGAACTATATATGGGAAGGGGTGAGGACACTTCAATATCAATGTATTCTGTGCCCTTAACTCATTAATGACTACATGGCCACAATGAAACTGCATGTGAATGTCAGAACTTCTTGGATTACCACTATAAATACATTTTTTAAAAAAGGAAAACACAACTGCTGACAGTGACTAAAGAAGGAGACTAAGTTAACGTACATTGCATGTATTGCAGGCAAGGCAGAGGCATTGTCTTTAAAGCTTTTGCAGACTTCATATAATCTTAAAAAAAACATATGCAGGCCTTTACAAGATTTGACTTGCTGAAATCAGAATAATTTTAACTCATGAAAAGTCATAAGACTTCAGCTTTAAAAAAAGTTCCAGCCTTAGACCAAAAGAACCTGGTTGGGTACGGTAATTTATTTAACAAACATGGTCAAGCTTGGAACCTGAATGTACTTCAGAGCAAAAGTTCAAAGAGGACAGGGAGAAGAACCTATTTGGTAATAAGATGTACTATATACTGTGATATAAAAAAGGTATGGTGAAAATGTACCTTTACTAATAAAGCTTATACAAGTTCCTTGGTCCATAAAAACTATGTTAGATTTGTGTCTTCTAGTTTGCTTAACTTTATATCAGCCACGTATCTATTTCTTGCCCATTTAAACAAAACCAAACAAAACCCAGCCGAACAACAACAACAATAAAATAGCTGAAAAACTCAATCTCTAATCATTTGTACATTTTGACACTTTTTGTTTGTTTTGCTGTGGCTTCTCCATCTCCAATCAGCACTTGCAGGCAATGGGGCTTCCAAACAGAATCACTTAGAATGAAAAGTTTTCCCAAGAAACCACAAAAGATTGTTCACTTCTTTTCTTTCCTTTTTTGACAACTTTTTGCTGTACTAAGGTCAGTTTTAAGTTCTAGCAAGAAGACGGTGGTTAGGACACCACCGTTGCTGCAGATGACGTGACGCTGGCTGGATTTGTGCTGGCGTTTGTGTAGCTTCCCTCGCTGTTCGTGCTTGACTCACTGGAGGGCACTTGGCTTGAGTTGGCTCGAAGGATGGCTCCGGCTGCACTGCAGTGTGGCCTTGGCCCTGGTTCTGGGGTGTAGGTAAAGGTAAGGCTGGTGGAATAAATGATTCCATCATTTCGGACCAAAGTTACTGGAACCTGGACTGGCTGCCGGACCCATCTCCAACCTTCTCGGAATGCAGAAATGTCTGGGACAACACAGAGCATGCTCTCTCCACATCTGAGGGGGAAACATAAGTCATTTTAAAAGGCACTTTAAAATATAAAGTACATTTCAGAAATGAGACAACACTGTTTAATGCACTACAGCGAAGATCAGAGATAATCTTATACACCCATAAAGCCCTCACAAGCCATGGATGACGTAAAAAGTTTTATCCAATACCTGTACATAGTTTCAGCTTCTACGTCCCCAAACCATACTCGTAAATTTGGAGTGAAATTCTGTCCTGTAAGTTCAAGCATTGCTACATCCCCGCCGCCATTCAACTGCAATTAACAGAAAATCACACTGAGGCACTTTTTGTGGAAGTACAAAAATTATGTTCTCCTTTAATTTTTACTGTGACAGTTGGTAGAAGTTTGCATTTGTAAACACTTCTTTCAAACAGCATGATTACAAAGCCAGTTAAAAGTATTTCAGATAACATACAAGTTGATTTAATTTTCTCACATGTAAGAAAAACTGCTTATTCTCATTTTCGTCAACAAATAATGTTTAACAAAATCCTCAGATCACTGTATTTAAAGAAAAACATCAACATTACTGAAATTATGCAGTCTTGGCTGAGCACATTTCAAAAGCAAAAAGCCACCTTGTGACTATCTGTGGTCTCACCTGAAGACTTTCTACGACAGGCACAGGGGTGACTGGGGCCAGGACAGGGCCCATTCCTTCATAAAATGTATATTCTGCCTTATCTGTGCTAATGATTGTCCACGAAGCTCCATCATTTATCATCTCTTTATTTGGTTCTTTTGGACATGGAGTGGCCTTAAGAGAAAAAATGTTTGGAAACTGAGTTTTACATAGTCCAGCATAAGAGAACTTACCAATAGCATCACAAAGTTGATGAAAAAAGACTGTTGTAAACAACTTGTAAACTTCCTAAAGCATGTTGTTTTGCCACTCTCTACATAAATGTGAGAGAATAATATCAAAATCCCACAGATAGCAGTTTTTCGTTATAAAATATTTCAGTGATATTTTACATAATAACCACTAATGTCACACCATTACTGTATAATTTCACTAGTATAAGATCAGTATGTGTAAATTAAAATGAATGTTTAAAAATGTTCAGGGCTCCCTAAGAAAGACGCCAGGAGCCCTGAATAGGTAGAAAGCAGCTAGATGCTAACCCACTTGGAGCAGCAGGGAATGACCACCTGAACCCGCAAGCTCCTGCTCCTATTGTGATAAACCTGCACCAAGGACCCAGCTCACCTGCATCCATGTGAGACCATCTCTCACAGAAGAGTCTTCTACGAAAATGGAACTATTCTATCAGATCGTATGACCATGTCATGAATTTGAAAGCCTTTTATGTAAACACAGTTAAAATTTAGCTTCTGTGGGCCAGGGATACAGCTCAATGGTGTAAGCACCTACCTGGCAAACACAAGGCCTCGAGTTCAATTTCTAGTACAGAAAAAAAAGCACTTCTGAATCATATTATTATCTCGAGAAACCAACCTGGTGATTATATAACTCTCAGCAAGATGCTTCTTCAATACAGCACATGCATATACATTCAGCAGATTCATTGAACATCTAGTTTTAGGTTTTTGGGGGAGGCCCTATTCTTCACACTAGAAACTCGGGCAGTGTATGTTAATTTTCTCTAAAAACATTCTCCAAGCTCTGAGTTCTTCCCTGAGGTATGATTGCCAACATGCCCAAGGACCGTGTATGTTAAGGAGCCTTGGACTTGACATTAACACCAGAATACAACCTCATATATTTGGGTACAATTAACTGTTAATGAGAATTCCACGATTTTATAATAGAGTCTTCAGTATTCACTCACTCACACGATGCTACAGAACGACTCCAAGACCTTGTACCACTGAACTACACACCTAGCCCTACTTTGTATATTTGCCAGATATTATAAAACCTACCTGAAATTGGATTATTCTTTCTTGAGAAAGGCACAAGTACATTCTTTCTGTATCCTTAAGGTAAAATGCACATTTATGTAGTTGTGACACTGGATCATCTGCATCCAATAATGCTGTCTGCTTGTCAACTTTCCTAATTATCTGTGTATCAAGAATTCAAAAATTAAAACAAAATGGTCATACATGTAAGCTTTCATTTTGTACACTGTCAAACATACACAGAAAGTATATGATACACAATAATATACCAGTTATTTGTTTTATACCTAAGTAGAGACAAATATTTACAAAATAAAAACTTAGTTTGTAAGTATGTCAGAATGAGACAGCTGTCATGCTCTTCCATGAACTTCTATAAACCAGAACCTTTCAAACAACATTAGTGCACATATTAATCACCTGGAGTTCTTGTTAAACATACATATGCAGACAGGAAAGGCTTGGTAAGCCTGTTTACAACAGATACTCTGGTAATGTTAATGCTGCTATGCTATGGACTATATTTTAAGTAGCACATTCTGATGATGTATAAATATTCCAGTATCAGAGGAGAAAAAACATCTCTTAAGGGCTGAGGTTGTACTAGCTACAGTAGATATCTTACATACATTATTTAACGACCTATTTAAAAACAAAAGTAAATTAGTTTTGCAGATCAAGAAATGGGCTCTGGGCTGGGGATATAGCTCAGCAGCATAAGTGCCTGCCTGGCAAGTGCAAGGTCCTGACCTTGATCCCCAGTTTCAAAAAGAAAATAAATAAATAAGTAAATAAACAGATTCAGAGAAACAAAATAAATAACTCAAAATTCTCAGCAAAGAACCAGAATATAATCCCAGTGCTGACTGCCTGGCCAGCCTGACCTCTTTCCATGATACTCCAGAATCTCATAAGCCAAAATATCCACAGAACATGTGAATATCTGAAAGATAGTACTAGAAAACCTAACATGACAACATATTGAAGTAATCACTAAACATATGACAATGAGAAGGCAAGATTTGATATAGCAAAACTACTCTGACCCTGATTTCCCCAGTTGATGGCTGACGCCTACCAGGACTAAAATGTAAGTATTTCTCATCTGCAAATCAAGAGTAAAGAAAACCCTATTCATGTCCCTATCCCTTCCTCTCATTGATCTTGCTTCTCTGCTCCCCTTGAGAGCAAAGGCCTCTTCCTTATCATCCCATCCTCTTGTGGTCTTTCCAGCTTCTGTTGAAAGGACTTAGGAAACTGCACAAAAGGCTATGAAGGACTTCCACACAGGTGAATTACATGTAGCATTTCTCTGTCCCTATCTTTATTTCCTCAGCAGTACTGACAAAGACACTGTCTCTAGGGGACGGGCATGTCTGCCTGCCTGACCTGTCTGCCAGGCTACACAGAGGACACCTGAGACTATTGAGAGAATACACAAATCCTGTTACAGCCCCATCCTACATGCCAATGTAATGCTTTGCTCCATAGGCCCCATAACTGTGACTCCTTGTGGGGTTTTGTGACACTGAAAGAAACTATGCATATAGAAGTGCTCACAACAGTGTCATTAATGCTACATCACACCATTAGCTTTCATTACTTGATTTATGCCTCACTTATACTGTAAGATCATTTTGTTTCACTTTAGCTACAACTCTTTAAAGCCCAATCTTTAAAGTTAATGTGGTTCACATTTATACCTTTTTAGGTTTGCACAAGATTAGCCAGAATATTTCTAAATTCTACCAATAGCAATTTTTAAGTTAAAAGGGAGACTTTATACTTCTACCAATTAAGATATCTGTGAGACTAAGCTGAAACACAACATTCAATACTCAAGGCTTAAAGTTATATTTAAATTCACTGAGGTCTGGGTCTGGCTGTTAGATAATTTTTTTTCAATGACCTGAATCTAAAGCTTCCCACATGTCTCAGGAACACCCACACCTCTCCCCACTGTGTGCTCCTAGAGCTACTATCTGTGCACCTCAGTTTCCCCACCAGCTAGCTACATGGACCCCACTGAGTTGGTTTTTATCCCCGATAGTTCTCTGCATACAAACACCAATGAATGATTTGTTCTCACCAATAAAGAAACACAGATGACCAAAGATGGCATCAGAAATTTGCTTTGACAATGTCTAGTTTTATAACTATATGGCACATAGACCATACTTTAGAGGTTATGTGGATACAGCCCTGAAAGGCAGATAGGAAATATTTTATTCATATTCTGAACACTGCACCTGCCAATCAAACACTGACTCAGTTTAACTTATTGAGTCATTCAACCAAACAGGTTGCCAAAACATTCTACACCATACAATAGACAATGGTTACCAGTGTAATTTCATTGCATTGATGGCACCTTAGGAGTACAGCCGTAACAGTGACAGAACATATCTTAGCTATATGACATATCATCTATCACCCCTAGAGCATCTGGCAGCAATAAAAACAAGATTTTCACTAAGACACTTAATTGTTATCAGTGAAATTCGGGCAGGAAAGGTTAATAATTTCTAAACAAAGCTCTCCAACAAAACTGACGTTCTAGTGAGCATTAAAAGCAGTTTCAAATAAGGTAGAATTATTTTTTTTTTTTTAAAACAACTTTTATTTATTTATTTGTTTGCTTGTTGTGTTTGTTTGTTTCTTTATTTATTCATTTTGTGGCTGGCTCAGCCTGCCCTGGTGGTGGCGCTGGCGCAGCATGTGGTGCCGGGGATCGAACTGCAGTCCCCTCAGTTGCCTGAGCCCTCCTAAGCAGGCGCTTTAGACCACTGAACCATCTCGCCGGCCCCTATCTTTTAAAAAATATAAAAGCTAGCTGTGCACGGTAGTGTATGCCTGTAACCCAGCACTCAAGAGGCAGGAGGATTCCAAGTTCAAGGCCAGCTTGGATTATACAAACAATACACTGCCATAAAAAAGAAAAGAAAAAAGTAAAAAATAGTATTTTGAGATTGGGTTTGCCTTCTCAGTGGTCCACATCAAGCTGCTGTGGAACAGAGGTATACGCATCTGAGTCTGTGCTTCTGTAGAACAAGAAAACAAACAAACGTCCTCAGAATGTGGTGGCACACGGTGAGTTAGAAGAGAAGCGTGTGAACACTGATTTATGTCTACTTCTTTTTACTTTATGCCCATCCTTCCCTACACCTTTGCACTCTTTATAGTTTGTTCCACCTTCATGGTTGGCCAGATTAATTCTACCGTACTTCACATATTTTAGATTAAACTAAAATGAGATGTAAATCTTCTTGTGCAAACATGACATAAAGAAATAAAACCAAAAAACAATTTTTTTTCCACATATTTAGCTAAGCCAACTGTAGACCAACCCTACCTCTACTGAAATAGCTCCTGAAAATGAGACAACACAGTATTTCACAAAAGAGAGAAATACAAAGCTTACCAAGTAAGTAGCAGTGCTACTAAGTGTTCTTCCACTCACCCTCCTCCTGATCCTGACTCAAACATACTCATAAAACCTCGTCACCTGTAGTATACAACTCAGCTATTGAGCTGTTTCAGAAAAGGGAAAACAGTTGGGAGGATGTCTGTTTGCATTTTACTAAGAAAAGCATTTTTACAGGCTCAAAATCTAGTGAACCAGCCAGGTATAGTGGTGCATACCTGTAATTCCAGCACTTGGGAGGCTGAGGCAGGAGGATCAGTGTGAGTTCAAGACCAGCCTGGGGTACAAAAGTGAGTTCAAGGCCAGCTTGAACTGCACAGCGAGATCCTGTCTCAAAAAGCCAAAAATCAATCAGTCAATCTGGTGAACCAAAAGTCCTAAATCCAGGCCAGGAGTGCTGGCACACATCTATAATCTCAGCACTCAGGAAACTGAGGCAATAGGATCACTGTGAGTTGGAGGCTAGCATGGGCTACAAGGCCAGCCTGAACTGCATTCACTTTGAGACTGCCTCAAAAAGAAAAAAAATCCTATGCCTTTCTCCCAAAATTAAAAAGAAAAATTCAGTTGGCTGACTTTTTTTTTTTTTTTTTTTTTTTAGGGACAGGGTCTTACTATGCAGTCTAGGCTAGCTTTGAAATCACCATGGAACCCAGAATGGCCTCTAAATTTATAGCAATCCTCCTACCTCAGCCTTCTGATGTCTGCGACTACAGGAGTAAGCCACAATGTCTGACTTAGTTTTAGTAAATACATACTTCTGTGCACAACTGGTTAAAAAAAAAAAACTATCCTTATAGTATACAGTAAGTAGCACAAAAACAATGTATCTTCACTAGGAAGGAAACCAAAGTCATACTGTAATTTACAGTGCCCTCTGTTGAACATGTTCACAAGCAAAGGGAAACTGTCCGCAAAATGTGTCAGACTGCATAAGGCATCATCATGAACGCATTTGCAGAATCCAGCTGTCTTAAGGCATTTCTGAAATTAGGTAGGCTACAATTATTATTTGTAGTAGAGATTAGGGATTTCATCTTTTTAACTTAAAAAGCATACAATGGAGGTACATGTCTGGCTAGATGTTAATCATTTTTCTGTTTCAAGAACTGTTACCTCACATATCACTTAAGCATAGGCAGCACTTACCAGTCTCGGGAGTGCCATACCAGTAACTGAACACACAAGTTTGACTGTTTGTCCATAGTGAATGTAACCATCTCGGACTGTGAATTCTTCTCCTTCTGATTCATCATCATCCACTATATTGGAGAAAAAAAGACCAAACTATCATCTTTTAAAATTTATTACCTGCCTAAGAAAATGATGAAACTTAACATATCTATGTATCATTGTGAAAAATAATTTTAAGAATTTAAGAATGCCCATTTTTATACTTACAGAGATGAATGTAAAATGCTCCCCACTGCTGTGAACTGGCATGGAAATTACCTCCTTCTACATGCAAGTATCTGGTACTAACTGTCTGGGATCGAAGTCGATTAAACAAAGCCACCTTTGTTCCTGAGGCAATGCACACTATAAAGAAAAAAACAGCATTCTGCTTGGCAAGTTACGACTGTTTCTTATAATCTAACAATTAACAGATTAAAGTGATAGTTTAACCTGAGGTTAAAAAAAAGTTAAGGAAACTCATAATATGTCAAGCTAATGATATATGACATGTGCCTGAATTCATTGACAAAAAAGTATCTCCCAAAAATATCACTAAATAGAAAAGCAAATTAGAAAACACTGTCCTCTGTGGTGGTCCCGCTATAGAAATTTGCAGAACACATATAGAAAGGGGTCCAGAAAGGTATTTCTTAAGTTGATGGCAACTGCCTCTACCTGCTGTGATTTTAAAAAAGTACTGCTATCTTCTAAATACAGTGGTACCCACATGCTGCGCCAGTGCCACCACCAGGGCAGGCTGAGCCAGCCACAAAATGAGTAAATAAAGAAACAAACAAAACACAACAAGCAAACAAATAAACAAAAAATAAATAAAATTAAAAAAAAAAATAATAAATAAATAAATAAATAAATAAATAAATAAATAAATAAATAAATACAGTGGTACCTTGGTTCACAAATTTATAGCCCTGTTTGCAAGTGGAATCAGTTTCCCCAGAAAGTCAACACTGCACTTAACCACTGAATTTGATACGGTTCTTGTCTACTTCTGTTTGTGACCAGACCAAGGAAAGAATTATGTATGTGAACTGAGGTACCACTGTACTTCCATGTATTGTACTACACAAAAACTTAAAAAAATAAATAAGGCTTTACTTTAGAATTGAAAACCACTTCTATATAAATTAGCAAAAACACCATGAAAGTGAAACATGTTCTCTATTATTGATACTAATATTCAATACAAAGTTACAAGGGTAAAATAAAGCTCTATTCTATAATTAAGTTGAAAACAGCTTGAATATAAGATATCACAAGCCTCCTGGTTTGTGAGACACTCAGCTATCCATGACTTGTCTTGCCCTTTACCACAAAAGTAACAGACTTCAACCTGATTAGGATTCTAGATGAACCCCTGACGAAGATTCTCTCATGAAAAACAAAGTTGCTCTGGGTATTTTCTTCCACGAGGCCTCCTCTCCGGGCCCTGTCGCTAGTTCGCACAGCCAGCACTGCTGGCACATGTTCTAAGGCATGCCCAATGCTTGACACAGGACCGCCCTGTCCTGCCTTGCTGCAAGACTTACAAAGGCAGGTTAGTAAGAATCCCCCTACCCCAACTGTATCCTCTTAGTCATTTGTCAATCCGTTCAAACCCTGATTCTGCTCTATAGTTATACATCTCTCTCTATTGTACTTGAAAACTGAACGTGGTTCTACACTTGAGTCTCTTTATCTCTACTGTTAAGGATCCTGAATGAAATCTGTTTACCCTTTAGTGTCCAGCTATGATTTTGGGAGCACTATCAATATCTTTATGATAAATGTATTAAACTATTAAAGAAGACAATAAGAAAGGCTACAAAATATTGGTGAGGAATAAATTTTATGTTGAAAAAGCAAAAGTTTATCTTATTAATTCATAGTGGGAGTTCAGAACAAATAAGAAAACTCAAGCATACATACAGTCAGCATTTTTCAGTGACTGCTTCTTTTTCGAAGGTTTGGAGATGACTTTAATCCGCTTGCTGAGGAACACACCAATGTCATCACTGTTGCCATAGAACATTTTTACAGACAACATGAAATGTTTTCTCTTGTCAGAATCAGAGATGTACAATGTCTTGGCTGTGCAATAGTTCTGTGAAGAAAAAATTTTAGTAGCATGAAAATATTGTCAATTATGTGTCTAAATCCCACAATGGCCTTAACTAGGTTTGATCAATTTTAAATAATTCCAATGGATAGCTCACAAAACTAAATGTAAAATTTAGTGAAATTCATCTCTGCAGAGAAAATGCAAAATCTCCCTCATCCTGTCTACATGAAACCAGTACAGTGAGGAGGACAAGCTCCTGCCAGAGCAAGGCTCCTCCTACCCCAGCACTCAGTGAGGAAGCAGCTGCAGAGCCAGGGCCCAGCAGGGGCAGGCAGAGCTGAGGCCACCCTTCAGAGCTGCAGATGCGCTGGGCCCTGGGGAGCAGACGCCATTCTGGGGAGGAGCTACCACTGTCTTTGTTCCACTCCTCAACTGAAAACCTAAAAAATTCCCAGTCCAGCTAGCATGTGAAGTGGAGAGAATCATTAATGTACTTAATGCTCAGAAGAGCCTGCCAAAGGCAACCTAAAAAAACAGATCTGGACCACAAGCAGCGTCCTGGGAGCCACACTCTGATGTGATCTGAGAACCTGTTCTTCTTGTAGCCAACTTTTCACATGGCTCTGGATGGCACCTGCCTTATGAAGGTCCATTTGGACGAAGTACAGCAGAGCAATGCAGGGCACAAGCTGTCTCTGGTGTCAGTTAGGAGCTCACAGGAAAGCATGCTGACTTTGAAATCCTAACTTGCAGCTGTAAATGAGACGACTAAAATATCAATCACAGTTTAAACAAGCAAACAAAAAAGACTATCTGAACCATTTTACTCTCTTAAAAAGATCACTTTAAAAGTGTTTTTTGCAGGGGCTGGGGAGATAGCTCCACAGCACAGTTGCCTGCCTGGCAAGAGCAAGGTCATAAGTTCGAAACCCAGTCATGCAAAAAAAAAAAAAAAAAAAAAAAAGTTTTTTTCCCTGGGAATGTTAGTACATTCAGGAGGCCAAAAGGCAGGAAAAGGGCCTTGGGTTTGAGGCCAACCTGGGCTACCTAGTGAGCTGAAGGTCAGCCTGAAATATATAGTGAGACACTATCTCAATCACTCAATCAATCCATCCATCCATCACAAATCAAATCAAACCAAACCAAACCAAACCACCCACTCTCCTCCCCAGCACTATCGGAGGCTGGAGAAAAAGGATTGTCCAGTCAGGTCCTAGCTAGGGAAACCTAATAAAATTCTGTTTCAAAATAAAAATAAATTTGAGGGATCTAGCTCAGTGGCATAAGAGCCGGGCACAAGGTCCCAAGTTCAATTCCCAGTACTCAAATAAAAATAAAATGCTTGCTTCGGCATCACATATACTTTTTTAAATTTATTAATTTGGGAATAGGATCTCACTTCGCAGCTCAAACACATAGCAATCCTTCTGTCTCAGCCTCCCCAGTGCTGGGATTACAGGTGGACACCACGAGGCCTGGTTTTGGTAGCCAGCAAGGCATATGGTACTAGGGATTGAACTTGGGTCCTTGTGCTTGCCAGACAGACACTTAGTCTACCAAGTTATCTCCCCATCCCTGGCATCACATGTACTAAAACAAAAAATAAGAAAGGGCTGGGGATATAGCTCAACACCAAGGAACAAGACTCAATCTCCAGTAACACCTCCCCAACACAAAGCCATTAAAAAAAAAAAAGATGTGTATTTCATAAATACAAAATGTGAAGTAAGAGTTCTTAATA
>PVKN010034866.1:0-11739 GCA_004027915.1 Capromys pilorides
TTACCTTCTCACTAGCTGCAATAGTATCTTCAAGGTCCAAAAGTCTATCTTCACTTTCAAATGGTTTTGCCAGCTTGTGGTTGAGGTTTTAATTTCTTGGATATCACTCTGAATCTGCTTCATGCATTCTATTTCTTTCCTATATTGCTCATTCAAGATTCCATCATTTTTATATTCTCCTCTATTTTTTTTATCAGTGTCTTCTTTGGAAGTAGTTAGTACTTCTTTCATTATAGTTACCATTTTTCTTTTTACTTCAGAAATTATTTCTGATTTGATTTCCTCTATACCTTTCTGAAGTTGTTTCTTGACTTCAGACGCTATTACTTCAGACATTTCAGATGTGTGATTTCCAGTTTCTTTTATGCTATTGTCTCCTGCATTTGTTCTGGGTGGGCTTGGGGCCTGAGAATGTATTTTGTTCCTTCTCTTTGTCATTTTGTATAGCACTATCTTCTGACCTTGGGTGTAGAGCTTTGGTAGAGTTCTAACCTTAGCACTAGGTCTGGATCTACCTAGTTCAAAATCGTCCAGGTAGGTGTAGCTTGGGTCTGTCTGCTGTGCTCCACTTCTTCCTGCTGCAGCCCTTGGAAGTGAATCCACTGTGCCACTCTAGCAAGATGTTCTGCTCCTGTATCAGCTGAGCAGGTCTTGTCTCTAGCCTCTCTGCAGGGAGTTCTGCTGCAGTGTTCCACACTGGGCTGTCTGATGGAGGACGTTCTATACACATGTCTGGCCTGGGTGCTGGCTGGAATGAGGGTCTAGCAGGCCTGGGTGGTCCCACTCACACTCCTTTTCCTCTTCATTTCCTGTCACCAGCTTGTGGGAAGATGCTTTGCCACGCATCTCCTGCTACCCTCCTTTACATTCTATACTAGTGTGGTTATCAAACAGTAACTGCCTCACAGTCTGTCTGCCCCATGCCTGTTACTCCAGAGGGGGTACTAGGAACTTTTTTAGGGGGGTACTAGGAATCAAACTCACGACTTTGCACTTACCAAGCTAGCACTGTGACACTGAGCTATACACCTATCCCAAACCCCCTCTTTTTGTGCCTTATTCTGAAAGAGGTCAAAGCTAAACCCCTACCCGCTACTCTTGGCATGTTCTCTTTGGCCCTCCCATCAGCTGAGAGGTATGCGGCACTTTCCTGGAACTGTCACTGTATTATCACTACCAAACACCCTGCAGTCAGAAGTGTCTTTCTTCATACAAACCAAGACCCTGACTGGTCCCATATGAAGCCCATATTCAATAAATTTATTTTAATTAAAAGTGATATGGCTAGATATGGTAGTGCATGTCTATCATCCCAGCACTTGGGAGGCTGAGGCAGGAGGCTTGTCATATGTTTAAGATCAGCCTGGGCTATACAGTGAGACTTTGTCTCAAAAAATAAAATATAATAATAATAATAATAATAATAATAATAATAATAAATGCGACACTGCTATAAACTAAAAATTTCTAAGTGTGTTTTCTGTAAAGAACATTTAGATTATATCAAATTTTACAGAAATTACTTTCTATAATTCACTATAAGCTTCCTTTCACTTCAAATGATTTATATAAGCACTTAACAATCCTGAACTTAGGGCATAGATGCTAGAATAAAAAGCAAACATGAGTCTCTTTCGTTGAGAAAATTCAGATCTATTAATAACAAACAAACAATTATATACAACTGTCAGAATATGCACATAAAATAATCTAAAGGAATATAGTGGAGCAAGCTTAACTGAAGTCTTCTCTGAGGACTGAGGAGGATACAGGGGGATGTGCACTTTTTGACTTTTCATTTCTATATTTACAGAACTTTTTCTAAACAAGCATGTAAAATTCTTCTATAAAGTAGAAAGTTGTATTTCTATAAAGTTTTGTGTCTTTAAGGAACTAATTACAATTACTTCTATGTATGAGAAATATAGTTTAAGACCTCCAACAAGTGCCTGAAATCACACAGTACAGTTCACTACACACAAACTCTCACGAACTTTGCTTTTCCTATAAATACCTACCAAGGGGAATTTAAATTTTTATTTTAGGTATGGGGAGAGATTAACTATAATAATTAAAAATAAAGCAACAACTATAACAATATACTTTAGTAAGAACTGCCATCACACTGGTGCATAGCTTAAAGCTTACACATTGTTTATTTCTGATAATCTCCTTTTAATATTTTTGGACTGTGGCTTCAGTGGGTAACTAAAACCCTGAAAATCACTGATGGGGGGTGGGTTCATAGGTAATGTTAACAGTACTGCCTGTGTCCAGTTAAATTAAGACTTGACTCAGGGAGATAACCAGGTGGTAGAGTAGGCACTAAGCACAGTAGTATGGGGGAGGCCTGGGTTCCATTCCCAGCACCAACTGCCAAAAACAAAAATGTGTTCCCAAGCGTATCTCAAAGGGACTGATGACCACTCTCCTGGATGACAGAAGGCTCAGGATGGATTTCTCACTTCTATTCCTAGCCTTTAACTCCTTTACCTGGACCTTTCAAGTTCCTGAGTCACTGTATAATACACACCTTGTCCTGTGGACAGTGTGCTGCAAAAGATATGAACTGCACTTACAGCTCCACTGTCCCTAATGCCTACACTTCTCACACTGCAGATTAGTAAGACTACTGAGTGATCCTGTTGCCTATGTGGATTTAAAAGTGATGCAATCATGGCATTCTGCAGAAATGAGAGCTGCCTCTGTTCCTTTTCAGGAAAAAAACTACCTTTTTATCGTAGTCACGGTCCCACATGTCATTAATAGTACAGCCTGCTCCACGCATCAGAATAGCTCCAGTGCCAAAGAGGGATAACATGTACCAATCTGGAAAACACCCGGGTTCCGCTGCCAAACCAATGCTCCAGGTACATGGCAAATACAATAGCCAGGTTCCTAAGCAAATGCAGGAAAGACAAAAAAAGATAGCAATTCAAGTTAACCAACTGGCCTGCATTTGTTTAAACCCATGCTCTAAAAAAGTAAAGAACACTTTAAAAACATAACGCACCCAATTAGGAAACACACAATGTTATTATATAACATTCACAGAGAAGAAATAAAAACGGCTCTTCTACACAGGAAGACACACTCAACTTTGAGAAACACACATTCAAACTACACTCTGTTCACATTTTTCATCTATCAGACTGGCAAAGGCCAATGACAATATATTCAGGGAGGTTGGATTTCTGATGTAGCTACAAAACGATCCCATGTTCATAGAAGATAACTTAAAAAAAATTTTTTTTTTCTTTTTAGGCAGGGTCCCGTTTGCAGTCCAGGATGGCCTTGAGCTCACTTTTGTAGCCCAGACTGGTCTCGAACCAGCACTGATCCTCCTGCCTCAGCCTCCCAAGTGCTGGGATTACAGGCATGCACCACCACACCCGGCAATAGAAGATAACTTAAAATGTATTATACTATGTGTCTTTTGTGTCTTACTGATTCCCAGCAACATTTTTTTCCCCTGTCTTTCTTATGACATTTGATTCCTTATGGTTTCTTCTGTTAAAAAATGAGCCAGAGGGTCAGCCAAATAGGTCAGCAGATTAAAGGGCCTGCAAGCAGGAGGGCTAGGGCTTTGATCCCTGGGCCTGCCAGTGCTAGCCTGCCTCTGCAGTGCACTGAGACAGCAATTGAGACTGGGCGTGGTGGCATGTGCCTGTAATCCCAGCTCTAGGGAGGCTGTAAACTGTCAGATCACTACGAGTCGGATCTAGTAGTAGTGAGACCCTGAATACCCTGTAGACCCTTCCTTTAAAAAATATAGACAAAAAAAAAAAAAAAAAAAAAAAAAAAAAAAAAAAAAAAAAAAAAAAAAAAAAAAAAAAAAAAAAAGAGCCAGAGATGGTAAGGATAAGAGACAAAAGATTGCAGAAAGAAATGTTTACTATAGGATAATCTCTAGAAGAGGAAATAAAAAAGCGAGTTCTAAAGGGTGATGGGTAGATTAAGGTGTCTGTATATACTCAGCTTCATTCACCTAGCAGGTTATCTGAACATAACATAATCAACCATAAGTGCACTGCTAATTTAGTGGAAAGAGTGCCACCTGCTGAAACTTCCTGAAGTAATGCAGGCTAATTGACCATTTGAAAAAAGTGATATTGCTCTCTCCAAAAACAATGAAACCTGCTCCTGGCTTATGAAAACAATAAGATATAAATCATAAAGTGAAACAATAAACATAAAATTACCCCACAAGAGGTGAATTTAAATAAAGAAATGTTAAACCAGGAATTCTAATAGCACAAAAGAAACTGAATGAATTCTAAACTTCATAAAAAAATCTATAAAAGCATGTACATTGGTATCATCTTCACATACACAACTTCTATAGACACAATTTTCTCTTGTCCCCACTTAGGCAGTAATAGTGGCTAATATTTAATTTATGTCAAGTACTATAGACAGTACTTAACATGTGTTTGTGAAACTTCACAAAATCTTATAGAATACTAATATTTTCATTTTATAGATAAGGAATAAAGCCCAGAAAGGTAAAGTAATTTAACTGCCAAGGTTCCTGAATGGATAGAGCCAAATTAAACAGGTCTCATTCCAGGACTCTACTCATAATCCCTTTATGGCCTCCTGATAGAAGGAAAAATGTCCAGCCACTAGCAGAGAAAACATGGCTTGACTGTGGAAAAGAAAACAATGGTAGCTTTTGATCTTTCTTGGGTGTCTGTAAACTGACCCTGTTTATGGTCATACCACCCTGAAGTGCCAGATCTTGTCTGTAAATTGACCCTGTAGTTTTCTGATGCAAAACCCAAGAAATGATGTATACTCAAGCTATGGATTAGAACTAGGCTTAAGCCTTCATGCCTGTCAACTGGAACTTGTCCCTAAAAATGCAAGGAGTCTACTCAGCATCTGAATGATGGCAGGTCTGTACTTACCTAATGCGATGTAAATGCTTTCATGCTTTAAATGTAGACGGTTATGACTCCCAGTACTCTGATCTTAAACATGTAGTACATAACTTTAGCATATAAGAAACAAGACATAAACTGGGCTTCTTGGCTGAGCAAAGGTGGTGAGATTACACCCAGCCAGTGTGCCTCCACATGCTGAAATAGCAAATGCTGGCGTCGGTATGAGCTATAACTCAGCCTTCACCTTTCCCTCTTCATCCATCTTCTTTAATTCACCTGGTGTCCTATTTCATTTTCCACCCCCTCCTGCTTAGCGAGCTTTCTTCCCGCCTCTGTAAAAGAAACCTGTCCTTTGAAGTACAATTTCTTAAGACGTTTTTCAGTACCAGAGGTTCACAGTAACTTTTTTTTTTTTGCTGCAGCACATAGTATCCGCACCACCAATGTGATTGCTAATTCCCAGCTCACCTACTATTTTTGTTTCCCCACCAGACTAGAGTTTCTTGAAAACAGGGAGTTTCTAACTTTAAGACTAGGTGATGCAGCAGAAATTTATTAACCTTTTTAGTAATGCTGCCAGGCAACATTGTATATAAAAGGTACCCTAGTCCTACATTCGTGGCGCTTACGCTCTATCGGAGACAGAAATAAAGCGATAACTGTGTGCTCTGAAGAAACCCTAAGGGAGTGGTGGGCGTTAAGCGAAAGGTGTGTGGTTCTTCTCTTTGCAGCTACTGAGAGTGGACAGGCAGCCCGCAAGCGCTGCACCTGCCGCGTGCGAAGGCACTGAACCGCAGTGCTACGGGTGGTGTGCGAAAAGCCCAGTCCCAAGCACTGGGTTCTTCTGGGCTGGCTCTACGAGAAGCCGTCGTTTCCTCGGGGTCTCCTGCCTTAATGATTTATTAGCGTACAGGCCTTACAAGATCGTGGAGTGAATGCACAAGTACCACAACACTGCAATCTACAAACGCAGGGCCGCCGGAACGCCATGTCCCGCCAAACACACCACCTACTCCTGTATCTGGAACGAGTGAGCTTGATTTCTGCCTACCTCTGGGGCTCAGGACTCTGGGCGTGAGGCTGTCGGGTCCCTCAGGAGGTCGCCTCCCCCAGCCGGCGATTCTCACTCACCGATGGGCTTGTCCAGGCGCATGAGGCGCAGGTAGGGCTGCAGGGGGCGGGGCGCCGCGCTCACCACCGCCGCGGCCGAAAGGCCGAACGCGCGCCCGCGAGGCTCCTGCGGGGCCGGGACCCGCCAGCGCCTGGTTCCAAGCGCCCCTGCCGCACGCGCCACGGCCAGGGGGCGGTCATACGAGCCCAAAAGCCAGCCCCGGGCCACAGCCCCCAAGCTACGCGCGACGCTGGCTCCCCACAAGGCTAGCATGACGCCTGCACGGCAGATGTTGACGTCACCTCCGGCGCTGCTGAGGCAGACATGCGCAGTGGCGTCCAGGAAACCTCCCCGGAGGAGGGATGGTTGCAGAGCCCGCAGCTAGCCTTTCTAGTAGCTCCGCTGCCAGGTTTCTAGACGGGTGCTAAAGGGGAGTGTTTATTTACAGCAACTTGTACCAAAAAAACCAAAGCTGCGAAAAACCTGCTGAACCCAAAATATCAATTTAATAAAACTGTATTCAAGGTTAACGACGGTTACCACGCAAGAGAAAACCCGGGATGCAGTAGCGCGCGAAGAGGGGCTGTGCATTGTGCGGTGATCAGTGTCGCTGCTTGGTCTGTATGCAGGACCACACTCCGATTTTAGTTTTCAGGGAGCTGGGTTAATCTTCAGGATCGTTTCCTTGAAACCTGCACCCTCAGTGCTGTGGTGTCTGCCGGGCTTTGAGTGGGACCAGGCAGGGGGCATCCGCATTTTCCTCCTGCTTGCTGAAAATGACGCCACCCTGCGATCTACAAGGGCTCCAGCACGCTAAGACCTGGTGTGACTTGAAAAGGACGTAATATCAGTCACCTGTTGAATCCAAATTCCCAAACTTGGTATCCGAAGCCTTCAACTTCGTCTTTTTTCCCACATTTTGCCCTCTGCATCGCCCACAGTTTATACTCGGCCTCTCCATGTGACAGGAGCTTCCTGTACCAAGCACCAAGCAGTTTCACAGCCTCCTGCTGCCTCCCATTGCCTAAGTACCATAGTCTCTACCTCGTGATTTAAAATTCAGGAACATCGTGAATACTCTTTTCACCCTGAGGGAAGAGAGGCTGATAAAACATCTCTTCTACCTGAAGCACAATATCTCCATATAGTGCAAAGATGAATCAATTATGTTAAAGAATTTTCAGGCTCATTTTCAGTGCTAATATCAATTACAGTTTATGCTTATTTCCAGGAACAAGCAGTACTCTGATTTGACTCCCTAGAAGAGGGGCCCATCTGGCATGTGAAAATGACATGGGAGGGGGGTGATTTTTATTCGAATTCTACAGTTTTATCCAGTACTTTTTCCATTCTAGTCAATTGATAGGAGTTCCCAAGGCCATTGCCAGGTTCAGCGATCCACAGGGGGACTCACGGGCTCAGTGTATAGTGACACTCATAGCTGGTTTATTACAACCAAACAATACAAAGTCTGCAAAGGAAAAGGGCTCCAGGAAGGATAGATGAATGATGTACAAGCTTCCAAGTCCTCTACTAGTAGAGCCAAACAGAACAGAGTTTAATTTGTTCAACAAGGAAGAATGTGAAATGCGTGGACTTTAAATACCAGGTAAGTTTTTAGAGACTTGGTGCCCAGGTTTTTTTTTTTTTTTTTTTTTTTTAATCAGGGACTGCTTATATGAGCATCCTGTCTTGCATATATCAGAATTCTAAGCTTAGAAGGAAAGCAGGTGGTCAGTATTAACATGCTGCTTAAAAAACACTTTAGGCCCAGCAAGCTAATTTTTTCAGTTCTAGGAATCAAAATTTTAAGTTCCTACATAGTAGTCAAGGGCCAGCCTTGCAAGTAAGACCCTCTAAAGATATCAGTATCAGACCTACTATGTGCACTCTTTCTTACACAATAGTATTGTGTAAATGCAACATTGGTGTAACATAATTACAAAGCTGGAAACATATTACTGCCTTACCATATAATTAAAACTAAGAATACAATATATACTTCATAGCCTAACCTCTGAGCACCATCTGCTTAGGCCTGGAGTGGTGGTAAGGAAGGGCTAGCTCTAAATTTTATAAAAATAGTTCACAGATTGCTCAATTGCAATTCTAGTTCTAACAGAAACAGATGTATAGCACTCCTCCTAACAGGAGCTTACATAAATTTTCTCACTCCTTAAGAATATGAGACATTCTAACAGGCAAATATTTGCAGTCAGATTATTAGACTTAGTTTGGGATATTCCTTGAGAAAGATGTCCCAAGGTAAGGACACAACTGTGCATCAGGGAGCTTCCTTTTTTCAGCTGGCTTTGCCACTGACTCAACCAGTACTTGTTGGTAAATAACAACCCAGAGACTGCCAGGCTTCTGCAGGCCAAACAATAGACTCAGAAGTTGGGCTTTTGCTCCTGCCTTTGCTGTCCTGGAAGCAGAGAACTTCCTGAAGGATGCCACAGAGCTCCTGTGGCTGTTCTGGCCCTGATTTGGGTCTTCATGGGGAGCCTCATGATGCTGGAGGACGGGTAAGATATCTAGTCAAGGCCAGCGTTGCTGGAGGTGCCACCTGGCACCCATCCATCTTCATCCATATGTTGCAATGCCTTCTTCACCTGAATTATAAAACTCTTGGCTCACTAACCTTAATTTTTAAAATATTTTCAAAGAAGTAGCAGATAATACTTTCCTATGTTTGAAATTTTAAGTATTCAAAACTGAAGCACCTCATCCTGGTTTCAAACTTGACTGCTTCTAGGGACTGAGGAGATAGCTCTGTGGCACAAGTACCTGCCTAGCAAGTGCAAGGTCATGAGTTTGAAACCTAGTCCTGCAAAAGAAAAAACAAAACAACAACAACAAAAAAACTTGACTGCTTCTTTATGTCATCAGGAAGACATCTGACTGGTTACTGTGTGTCTAGTTACAAGTTGTTAAGCATAAGTAACTCAAAGGTGATTAAGACATTTGCACATTTTCTCCCAAGCTTCAAGTCAATCAAAGAAGATTTACACACACCATGAAAGTGTGTCTCAAGGACCACAGTGAACGTGCAGAGTGCTGTGGAGCAGAGAAAGAGAATGAACAGTATTTGAATGATGGAGCAAATGTTGAAATTTATGTTTGAGCTGCATCTTCCTTGGTAAGCATGAGAGCCTGTCCTCCTGAGGAGCATTGGGATAGTATAGGTAGAGACCGCTCATCTTCTGACAAAAGAAGAACAGCATGCAAGATTCAGGAATACAAGGTCCAAGAGAATGTGTGTTTGGATTTCTCAACCCATCTGTGCTTAGAGACACAGTCCTGGGGAGGTGATAAGAGCTAAGACTGGAAAACAGGCAGCTGCTGCTGATAGAAGACCTCTTGGGTCCATAAGAAGTGGGGAGTTATTTAAGAATTTCAAGCAAAGTTAAAATGAACAACAAGAAGATTGTTGTAAAGGTGAAAAATCGGGCATTTGAGACCAGTCCAGGCTACAAAAGTGAGCTCAAGGCCAACCTGAATTGCATGTAAGACCCTGTCTCAAAAAGACAAAAAAAAAAAAAAAAAAAAAAGAAAGTTGTTAAGCAGAAGAAAGGACAGGGAAAAAACAGGCAAGACAGGACTTCAGTGGTGACTGAATCCACTTGCTGAGATGGGAAGTGGCGTTTGTGCCTAATGGCCCCTTTCTTCAAGGTCAAGTGCTTCCATGTTGGAAAGAGGCTGAAAAAAACAAAGGTAAAAGACAGCAAGATTCCTAGATGTAGAAATCTTCAAGCTTTAGCTTCATTAAAAGAATAGCCATGTGATATTAAGGTTGTAAAAATTTATTTCAAATATGAGTATATAAAAACCACTTACATATAAATTTATTTTTTTAATTTTTTTAATTTTTACTTTATTTATTTGCTTGTTTGTTTCTTTATTTACTTATTTTATGGCTGTCCCAGCCTGCCCTGGGGGTGGGGCTGGCGCAGCATGTGGTGCCGGGGATCGAACCGCTGTGCCTGAGCTTTCCTAAACAGGCGCTTTAGACCACTGAACCATCTCACTGGCCCCCACTTACGTATAAATTTAAAGAGTATGGAACTTTCCAGATTTTAAGTTCTGGCTTTATAAATGTACTTAGGTTTGAAATGATAGTCATAGGCATAAACGTAAAGAATATAAATCCTTAAAAAGATGAAAATATAGAGAAAATTACTACATTTTGTCCCTGATAAGCACAGAACCGTCCTATCTAGAGCTGCGGATGCCCCAGAACTGAGTTCTCCACTCTGAAATAGGCTCACTTAGACAGGTCTAGCATCACGTGATCATGGTGAATGACTGGGGAACTGGCCATGTGACTTCCTACTGCCCAATACAACCTGAGGGGACATGAAAGGTTTGCTGGGACAACCTCGGAGAAAGGGCTCTTCAGACCTGTGAAACAAACAGAAAATACTGCTCATCTTCTCCTTCAGATCTGAGTGAGCCCAGGGAATACCTAGTCATCATGTGACCAGCCCAAGGATGAAGCCAATGCTAAAGACGGCAGTGCAGAGAAAGGAAGGTGCTTCGCTTTCTGGTGACATTGGCTACAGGACCCTGCCTTCCTTGAACCTCTTGTGTTGCACTATAGCTTTCCTTAACTTCCAAGCCGTCTGAATGAGGGTTTCTGTTATTTGCAGTCTAACACATCCCAAATGAAATGAGAATAGTAGAGAAAAATTAAACACTAACAGATGGCTGTGATGTATTGGATGTTCTCTAAGAGTCCTCCTCATGGTAAATCAAGCTCACTTACTGTCTTTCAGAAACTTTAGTTGAAGTTTACATAGTCCCTTTCATCTCATTGTTTCCACCAGTATTTTTGTGCTTTCACATGGAACCAACTGTCCTTTCTCTACCTACTACTGATGCAGACAAGTGGGAGGGGAGAGGAACAGCAGCTGGACCTTGCTTTTGTTAAGGTACAGTGAGAAAGTTTCTCTTCTACAACCAGTTTCATGACTGTGGCTGTAAAATTTCCCCATGGGAGCCCACAGAGATGGCATGTGAAGGTAAGAATCTGACAAGCTTCTAACTTCCTAAAGATAAAAGCAAGCAAGCATTTCTTAAAAGTGAATCCTATATCCTCCATGTATTTGCTTTCTCACCATACAGACAGCATTTGTGTATATTTCTATATCCTTAAAAACAGTGCATGCAGAATGGTAAGTATAGTGTCTGCCACATGCTATTATTAGCCGCTATCACCAGCATTGCTCTGCTTAAAGCTGTCTACTGTGCTGTATCTAGCTTGGAAGGTGTCTCTGAAGTGCCCTCTACTTGATCTGCAGCAAATCTCTTTGCCTTCTACAAACCAATGCCTGCTGCATTTGGTTTGTTTTTGGTTTTGTTTTTTGAGAATACAATGCATCCTGAAATTTATTTTGAAGACCATGAACCAAAGTGAAGCATTTTGGGGCTGGAGAGATAGCGCAGTAGAATAAGCGCTTGCCTGGCAAGTACAAGGGCCTGAGTTCAATCCCCAGTTCTGGAAAAAGAGGAATTAGAATGAAGTGAAGCATTTTAAGAAATAGAAGCAATGTGAATCCAAATCAAGTGGGGAAAAATACTTCTAGCTGCTTTTTAAAAGCTATTGCAGTAACTTTGATTAAATAAAATCATATCAATTTCATTTTCTATTCTTTTCCAAAAGTTCCCTCAAATAGAAGTGCACCCAAAACCTAGAAATTCCTTGCTCCATTAACGTTTCTCATCTCTCTTGTGCCATTTTTC
>PVKN010034867.1:0-11743 GCA_004027915.1 Capromys pilorides
GCCCAGCATCTGCATTTTGTCACACTAGCTTCCTCTGGTCGTTCCTCCCTCCCTCTGTCCTTCCTTCCTTCATTGCTTTTTTTCCTTGCTGAAGAATTTTAAAGCAAATCCCAGACCTCTTGACTCTTGGCCCATAAATACTTGAGTGTACATTTCATCTTACATAACTGGAGCACCATTATCATACCAAACCCAATTGCCAGTAATTTATTAAAATAATAATCTTTACTGAAGTTTCTGAAGTATGTCAGGATCATTTTCTTAGGTGCCTGCCGCTCTTGCCATAGATTGGTAGGTTTGTGAAGTCTCTATCCATTGAGCACTCCCTCCTTCATTGCCTTTTGTGGCCTTTTGAAGAAAAACAAGGAAAACTCATTTTATTTTTTATTCTGAAGCTGACACACCATGCAGAGCCTTCAGAACTGAAGGAGGATGTGGCTTTTCTAGTTCCCCGGGGGAAACCACTGAAAGTCAACTGGGGTGTGTCTGGTAAAACCCTTTTAAAAGTTAACGATACCCTGTCACTGCTTTCTGTGTAGGCGAGTGTCTCTCTTAAACGCCTGAGGATCTTCCTCTCCCACGAGGAGCTGGAGCCTGGTAGCATCGAGCGGCAGCCTGTCAAGGATGGTGCGTACCACCCTCCCCACCTCGCGCCACACAACTCCCCAATGCCAGCCCTGCTTGCCCCAGCTACCTCTGGATTCCCATCTGCCCAGCAGCCTGATTGCAAGAGAGCAGGGAGCAAGGCCTCTGCAGAGCAGGGCAGACAGGACAAGAAGCCAAGTGCCCTGGAGCCCCCCTCACCTCACACTGTTCCTGTGTGACTTGCACTGTTCCTGCTCCTTGCTGAGAGGAAGCTCCTGGCCCTGGCCACAGCCTTCTCTGGAGTTAGGCTCCAGGGCCCAGACCTTGATTCTGTTGTGCGCAGAGGAACAGGTAGAGCAAGGACTTGGGAGGCCAGTCAAGCCGCATCACTCCTGAGCCTTGTCTGTGTGGACGTGAGCCTCGATTTCCTCACTGGGATACCAGGGATGGAAGTACCTTTCTCTGAGAGAGTATTCTATGGATTTTTTTCTGTAGGTTTATTTGGTGTATAGAGCATTATCTTAAGACTTTCTTAACCCACTCCTTTGGGCAGGAATCTTGTTTACTACCGTCTTGCAAGGCACTTAGAATAAATATTGACACCAGCCAAAGCAGTATGCTCAATTCTGTGGCTTCCTGCGTGCATGTTGACCCTTAAGGGCATTGATGTATTAACTTAGCCAGTGGTTGGCGTGGCACACTGGAAGGGTAGCTGTGGAAACCCCTATTTTATAAGTAGGGAAAATGGCCTAAGTAATTGCTTGAAATAGCTTATCAATCGAGCCAGGCTTCTCATCCCCAGTGGCTAGGAGAGTCCCTGTTCTTACTTGCTGCTTGGCATTGCCACGCTGAGATCCACAGAGCACCTACTGTGTGGCAGCCATTGTTGAGTCGCTGTGCATACTTCCTCTCTGCCTCCTACCACAGTCCTCTGAGATTTATTATTACCTACCCCATCTTACAGAAGGAAGGAAAGGCACAGAGAAGTTAAAGTAACACGCCTGTGGCTGTCCAGCTAGAAAAGGGGTAGCACAGGGATTGAGACCACATGACTTGGCTCCAGAGTCCAGCAAAGAGAAATCAGAGGTGAATATGCATAGATTATAATGATTATAATGTGTCAGGCTTGCCTGGTGCCTAGTAGGCATTCAGATGTCTTCAGTGACACATGAAAGGCCACACGGCATGTCTGGTGTACAGATGATGCTGCACACTGCATGGCAGTTGTACCTGTCTAGAGTGACAGCAGCTTCCTCAGCTCTGCTGTACAGCAGGTTCTTCATCTTGGACACTCCCAGGCCAGACTGGCCTTGGTTATTGAACTACATCTTATAAACTGTAGCTATTGACCAGCATACTTGGCCTTTGTCTGTTGTGTTCCTTCCTCAGTTTGGACAGCCAGACAATTTCTAGACATTGCCGCCTGTCCCCTGAGAGAGGACACAGTCATCCCTCTTTGGGAACTACTGCTCAGGCAGATGCTGCAGTCTTCCTCTCTCGATTTCAGCTACTCTGAGGACCAAGTCACTTCAGAGTTTGGGGACAGTGCCATCTACCCCAGGGCTGTAAAACACCAGTTGAAACTTGAGAAGCCTCTGGAGGTCTCTTGCATGAAGTTGTTCACAGCTCCTTACAAGTTTTGGAAACTCCTGGGCCTTCCTGTCCCACTGCTTTCTGAGTTGTTGACCCACATTCTCTGCATAAGCCAGACGGTACCGTGGCTGCTTTCGGCCTACTTCTGTGGTTTTTCCAAAATTCCTTAAATAGCACCTTCAGTTTCCTCTTTGGGCCTGAGGATGTGGCTCCGTGGTAGCATTCAGGATGGCCTGGATTTGATCCCTAGCACTACAAAAACTCAAACAAGCAGTTTCCTCTTCTGGGGAGAGCTGAAGAAGAAGGTTAATTTAGGCCAACTAGTCACTTCCTCTTGCCACAGTTTTTTGTTTCTTTGATGCAGGGGGAAGTTATTTCTTTATTTGATAACTGAAAAACTACCCCTATATTATCTCTGGATGGTTTTAAAATAGCTCATAATTAAGAGACAATTAGGGTATTTTTTAAATCAAGGTATAGAAAGTAAAAGGAAAATAGGACATGCAAAGCAAACAGAGAGACAAAGAGCTTATTTATAATGTGGGCTCTGTCTTGGATCTTGCTCCTCTCCCAGCCTGCCTACCACACTGCCTGTTCACAACCTGCTTGTGTCCAGTTTATTGCGACCATGCTTTTAGGAGCACTGATGCACTAGGAGGTTTGCGGGTCAGAAGGACTGGAGGGACAGAAGGGCTGCAGCACGAAGCACTGGGGGCCAGGCCAGGCTGAGCACTGGGAGAAGGAAGGACCCCATCTGTATGTGAACAGAGCCTCCACATGGTGTGGCCACCCTGGAGAGGGGCAGTGCATGGTCCCCTCTCCCCACTGACCTTGGCTGCCTAGAGCTGCACTGGGCACCCCACAGGGGCTCCTGCAAGGCCTCTCTGAACTGGCCATCTGGAGCACAGCCTCCTGTCCCACAGAGCCAACCTCTTGTGGTTTCTAGTTGCTCTCTGGGTCTGAGACCACCTCAAGAGCTGCAGGTCAGTGTTCTCCTTCAGGGATGTCACCAGATAAGGCACTGTGCCATTAGCCTCTGGCATTTGAGGTTAAATCACTTGATAAGGAAAAACATAAAAGAGCAGTTTGCTCACACTCAGTCCCTCTGCTCTGTCTGTGCCTGACATGTTGTCTCTGGTGCTTTGCAGCTGCAGGGACAAACAGTATTACTGTGAAGAATGCCACCTTCACATGGGCCAGAGGCGAAGCCCCCACACTGAATGGGTAAGCCAGGGCGCCATCACACGTGGTATGGGGAGAGCTGCAGAGCTCTACGCAAATGTGAATTCCAAGTCTAGCCACTTTACACCTCTGTGTCCTTCGGCAGATCCCTTTGCCTTTCTGAGGCCTAGGTCACTCATCTGGAAAGTAGGTCTAGTCATGTTCATGGGCTGTCATGAGGAGCAGATAAGAAGGTTCCTGGCACAGAGTTCCCCTGAGAGTACATGACAGGAACTGTGCCCTGCCAGTCTATGGGACCCTTCTAGACAAGGTGCTCTGGTTTTTTGTATTGTAATCCAGCACCTCAGCTTGTCATGCTGTCAGAATTCTGCCCATCCTTGGTTTGTTTCATTCCCTCTTTGCTTCCTTCTGTGACTTCCTCTCCTGTGGGGTGGCAGTCCTCGGTTCCAGGGATACCTATCTCCTATTGCCCCATTCAGTTCCCATGCTCTTCCCTGAACCAATCGGTGCATCTGTGTGCATCAGCGGGCGGCTACCTGTTTCCTATTGGTCCAGAGTGGTCACATGGTCCTTCCAGAACCCATGCCCTGGAGGGCATGCTGTGGGCTAGATGGAGTCCATAGCTGCTGTGCTGGAAGGATCAGCTGCCACCATGTTTCTGGTTAGGATCCCACCTGGACCCTGCCCAATGCAGTCCTTGTTTTCCCCAGCACGCTATGTCTAGGGAGTTGGCCTTATCTCCCTGCTGGCAAATTGCCCATGTTGGACTTGAATTTGTCATCCTGCTGTGTCAGCCTCCCAGAGAGCTAGGGTTACAGGTGGATGGATTATCACCCAGCTCACTCTTGCTTCACAGCTCTCTTAGGCCTTCTTAGGAATTCTCAAAAAATGGCGAAATGACTGGGTGGCTGAATTACTGCTACAGCTTTTCAAGCAGGGGGCAAACTACTCAGAGAAAAGAATTTGTCTTTTTTTAAAGACTATCTCTTTTTTACCTCTGTTGAAAAGTCTCAGTGGGATTGCATGTCTGGAAAGTTCTTGCTCATGTCTAATTTAAATCCTACCTGCTCGGTCCATGACATTCTCTTCTGCCATGCTTCACAGCTAGTCTGTCTTGGGGCCCTTCTCTCCCTCCATCCAGTCTTAAAGGGCTTTCTATTGTAGTCCCTCTGTTCCTTTCTCTGTTCAGCCCCAGCCTAGGAGAATATTCCCTTCTCACATGGGTGAGGGCAGGTGTAGCCTCCCTGGGCTGCCTGTCCTCCCTGGGCATAGCCCTTTCCCTACCTAGCATGGGCATGAGAGAATAAACCGTGTCACCCAGCAGCAGGGTCATAAGACTTGAGTGGCTGATGAGCACAGTGCCTACTGGTGTTTGGAGGCTGGGGAGGTAGCTCAGTGGTGGAGTGCATGTTTAGTATGCACATAGCCCTGGTTCAATCTCTGGCACCGGGGAGCACAGAGCCCTGCTAGGCCACTCTTCTTGGGCAGGTCCTGGCTGAACTGTGCTGTCTCAGTGGGAGCGGCCAAGGCTGTTCACTCTGTGTGATAGCTGGTCTTGCTGATAGAGCAGTGAGCTTATTTCTTCTTACTTTGTTGACTTACATATCAGAGAACAATACCTACAGAGGTACCTTTCTGAAGTGCTGCTCAGATCAATTCGTGTCACTCTCTCCTTTGGCTATTTGGTAGCTCCCAGCTGGCAAAGAACAGGTGTCTCAGCACCACATCTCTTAGGGTCTTTCTGGGCCTGGCTGCCACACTCCACCTTCTCAGCGCCATCTGCATCCCTTGATGCAGCTGGCCTTCTCCCGTTTAGACCTGTCTCCCACTGCCAGGTGTCTGTGTCTGGTCCTCACCTGCTCCTCCTGCTGAGCTCTTTTGGAGGAGACCTGTTTTACAAACCTGATTGCCCACCATCCCCCTAGGTGTGAGATGACTCCCTGGGGCTCTCGTTGCCCCTCCCCAGGTGCATTTCAGACCAGCACCTGCCTCACACCTGGTACCCACCTCACACCTGATACACCACCTCCAGAACCTGGAGCTAAGTCTCTGAGGGGCCCTCAGCTACAGAAATGGTGAAAGGAATTTTGAGGCCTTAAATGCTGTGAATACCTCCTTTTACCTCTCTGTCTCCTGGGGCTGAGGTAGGTACTCTCTCTCTTTCCAGCATCACCTTCTCCATCCCAGAAGGCACCTTGGTGGCTGTGGTGGGCCAGGTGGGCTGCGGAAAATCGTCTCTGCTCTCGGCCCTCTTGGCAGAGATGGACAAGCTGGAGGGGCACGTGACTCTCAAGGTAGGACAAGGACTTGGGGGTGGCTGGAGGGAAGGTCAAGGACTGAACTGTTCTCCATTAGGGCTGTCTCTGAGCACAAAGTGGGAGTAACAGAGAGTTTCAGTTCCTCTCTCTCTCTCTCTCTCATGCTTTTCTCCATGCCAGAAGGCAGGATGTTGATCAATCACTCCCTCCTATACCCCAGCTCCCAGAGCAGTGTCGGCCCTCAGTAAGCAAGGCGAGCATGCTCATACCCCGCGGTTAGCTATCTTTTCTTCCTGCCCAGTCTCTGCTCCTCTTCTGCATCCTGTGGCCACTCTGCATGTGAGTGTTCTGGTGAGGTCTTCCTCTCTATGTTTTCCTATGTTTCTTTTCTTACAAATGCAAGTCTCCTGTACCAGGCGTCAAACCCACTGCCTCTGCTCTGAACTACATCCCCATCCTTATTTAATATTTTAAGACACAGTTTGCAAGGTTGTCCAACCTGGGCTGAGACTTGTGATCACCAATGTGTGCATTGTGCCCTCTAAAACAAACTTGTGAGATGGTGGTGGGAATATTTTCTCACAGTGTTGTTTATAAGGGAACAGATTAAATTCTGAGTGCTTGTTGAGATCTTAATGTGGAACTGATAGAACAGCGTGGCTTTATTGCTTTTAAATAGAGTACTTAGAACTAAGTTGCAGCTGACTGAGAAAGCATAAGAGGCTCCTGTATAAATAAATCCCACAAAAAATCAAGAGCCTTGGCTTGCACATTAATCTTTGCCAGTGACCTTTCCTGGTGTAGAATAAGTTCCTTAAAACTTGATAACCATCATTTTCTGGAGTGCTGCTATGTGCCTAGAATTCATCTTGCTGGATATTTGGGGAATACAGGATCCCAGGCTCCTACAAGCTTGGGAAATACTTTGTATCCTCCTTTGATCCCTCTTGGAAATTTATAATAGATATTCACGAAGTAAAGGCTCTACAGAACAAAGAAACTGTGTTTCTTGTTAACTTTGTCTAACCAACATGTCACAGCTACATTTGCCTGGACATCTTGGCTTTCTCTACAAGACCTGTTTCTGCTATCAGAATGCCTGTCTCACAGAACTGACGCTAGGCAGGGATAGCTTGTGCCATTGTTTTCATTGCAGACAAAATCCTTCTTGGTCAATCATAAAGTGCCTTTCTAAAGCAAACATTAAGGTCCCTGGGCCTGAGTTAATGCTGTTTAATTGTTTTAAGAAATGTTCTATCATAGCTGTCAAGCACATGTTATAAAGTAAGGTAATGGACAGTGTGAGCTGGACTGATAGAGGAAAATTCCATGCTCAGTAGGATCTGCTTTGCCTTCTCTTTCATTAACCTTATTCTTCATAATCCAAGCCCAACTGTAGGCTCAGATAATTTTTTATGACTAGTTGCTTTGTCCTGGTAAAGACAGTGCTGGAAATATATTTAAAATATTAATTTTTCTAAATATTGTGTTGGTATGGCTTGTGCCTTGTTGCTAAATCATCTGTAGGTTTGATGATCTGACATTGTGATCCCTTAAGTTAGGATATTAGAACCAGCAGTTTGGTCATTTATCTGAGAATTTGTATCAGGCATTAGGACCCCTCATGTCGAATTCCTGATGTAAGAAGCTTTGGTGGCTCCCGTATGGTGAAGGTCAGTGTGACCAGCAGCCTGGTATGAGCTGGCCCTGTCACCCCTGATTCTTTCCTGCCTGTGTGCCCCCCACAAGGGTATACCCATGTTCTGGCCACCCTGACCTCTGTGTCTTCAGTGTCTTGAGTGCTGCTTGTCTTGAGCCCTGCTCCTTTGGCATCAATGTTCTCTATTCCTTGTGAAACTCTCTGATCCTTCACCATTCTATTTGGATCATCTCAGTGTTTTTATTGCTAAAACCCACTGAAGAAATAAGCTTAGCCCTCGCCATATTCTTGCACTTCTCTCAGCACCTTCTATCATATGAAAATAAGAACAGAACATTCTTTGACAGGGATAGTTTGCTGTAGAAGTCTTCCTTAAATTTCACAGGGGAAATTTCCTCAAGGAATCCTTCCTCACAGCCCTAAATTAGTTCAGCACTTTTTAAAGTCTGTCTGTCTGTGTCTGTCTTTCTTTCTTTCTTTTTCTCTTTTTCTCTTCACAGTAGGGGTTGAACCCAGGGACCTCACACTGAGCTACATCTCCAGCTCTTTTTTCAGATAGTCGTACTAATTGCCAAGAAGGCTTCATTTGAACTTGTTGTGCTCTTGCCTCAGTCTTCTAGAGAACCTTTTAATGATAACAAACAACTGGCTGTGGCCTATGTGCTGTTGGTTCACCACCACTGTTCTTGAATGTTGGGGGCATAGGTGTACACCACCACACCCAGACTTAAAGAAACTATTTAGAAGGCCCTATGTATTTTTAGTCCATATCCTATAGTAATCAGATTATTCTTTTGGCCCATGGGGGATGCCTAATCTCTGGAGGCAGGCTTTTGTTTACTGTCATAGATATTCAGTAATGATTAAAAATGTAACTATAGTTGTAGGTTTTCAGCTGTATTTTGTTTTATTTTTATTTGTGTTTTTGAAACCGGGTCTCCCTGTGTAATTCAAGGTCTCCTCCTATCTTAGCCTCCTGAGCATGGAATGATCAGTGTGTGCTACCATGCCCAGCAAGAGTTCAGCTCTTTAACGTCTGATAGTGGACTCAGCCATTAACCTCAGAAGGCTCTGTGTGACTCAGTTTGTCTCTTGTTGAAGCAGTAGGTGTAATGAAATGTCACGCATTGTAGGATTCTCTTGGCAAGTAGTATATAGGCTGTTGTCTCATTGACTGAATCTGTCTGTCTGTCTCACCCGTTCTCATAGGGCTCGGTGGCCTACATTCCCCAACAGGCCTGGATTCAGAACAACACTCTCCAAGAAAATATCCTCTTTGGGCGCCAACTGCAGGAACAGCACTACAAGGCTGTCATTGAGGCCTGTGCCCTCCTTCCAGACTTGGAAATCCTGCCCAGTGGGGACCTCACCGAGATTGGTGAGAAGGTTGGTATGGTGTCAGTACCAGGCTCCTCGATCAGGTCACACAGTCTCAGTGACATACATTGAACTCTTGCTGTCCTGTTTATGAGTCAATGATCAGCTGTGATTGGTGTCCAGGCTCACGCTGCTAGAGGGAGGCTGTGCTCCATGCTTGTAGCCCTCAAAACTGGGAGTTTGGCTCAGTCTACCCAACATGGGTTCTCTTGGGGGCCTGGGGTGAGGCCCAGCAGCTTTCCTGGGGAAGCTCTTCTCATGTAACAGCAGAAGCCCAGGAGAACAGCCAAGCCAGCATGCAGTGCCCCTGATGCATACATGAGCAGGTCATGGGAGGTACACTCTGCTGTTACTGTCTTGGTCACATGGCTGCAAGGATGATAGAAGGTGGGCACAGGGAGGAAGGCTGTGGTTGTGTCACCTGTAGACAGGTGGCGGTACAATAGCTAATGCATATGGAGCTCTTGCTCTGCACTAGGCCTATGCTGAGAATTTTTCCTGTTTCTTCCCCACAGCAACCCCACCAGGTGATTTGTTGTTATTCCCATTTAATGGCTGAGCAAATAAAGGCTCCCAGTGAGGCTGCATGACTTGTGTGAGGTCCCATAGCTAGCAAATATGAAAGAGGGAGACTCCCGTGTTCCTGTTCTTATGTGCTAGTGCTACCTTTGGTCACTTATTTCTTTGGCTGTTTATTTTGGTAGTACTAGAGATTGAACCCAGGCATGCTCTGCTGCTGAGCTATACTTTGTTTTGAAATAAGAGCTTGCTAACCCACTAAATTGCTTAGATTGGCCTTGAACTTGGGGTCCTCCTGCCCCTGTGTTGCAGAAGCTGCAATTACATGTCTGCATAACTGCATCGGGCTCATTTGGTTACTTCTGAAAAATGATTGTTCTTTGTGCCTCCTATATTCTGGCCCTATATCATACCCTGTGCTGCTGCCCCCTTGTTCCCACTCCCTGGCCTTTGCCTGACCTGCTTGCTGAGTGCCCTAGTGCCAGGCTAGTGCATACTCAAAATGCACACCTGCAGGTGGTGGTCACTTCCGGGAAAATCAAGAGTACAAAGAATTCATTAGTCTCTAGTTACAAGCTGGCAGCTCCATTAGCTTTCTTATTTGATCAATGATTTCTTTCTCTTTCTTTCTTTCTTTCTTTCTTTCTTTCTTTCTTTCTTTCTTTCAGGACAGGATCTATAGGATGTTCAGGGTCTTACTATGTATATTGAACTCATAGTGATTCTCCTGTTTACAGCCTCCCAAGCAGTGAGATTACAGGTGCACATCACCATGCCCAGTCTTAATCTCTGTCTCAGTGAGCCCGCATGGGGCTGGTGTGGCATGCTGGGAATCGAACCCCCAGCTACTGTGCTCTGCCTAAGCAGGTGCTTTAGTCTGCTGAGCTCTCAGGCCGGCCCATGATTTCTTTTAACTGATATAAATCTGCAGCTCCTCGGAAAGGAAAAATAGTTACCAGAGATCTTGCGTTCTACCAGGTTAGCCCAGTGGGTATCCATTGCATTCCCTGAGCTAGACATGGCAGTGTTTTGAGCTGACTGTCAGGGCAAGCGTGAGACTGTCGCTGTGTCTACCCTCTGCTGCCTGGTGCTGTGACGGGGCTGGGGTGCAGCCTTCCAGTCAGGCCGGGTCCTCTGCATCCCCAGTAGTGGCTGTCAGTAGCTGGCTATATTTCCCAAGTCTTAAGATTTCCAAGGACACCTATCTTCTGTGCTGTGTTTTTCCAGGGTGTGAACCTATCCGGGGGCCAGAAGCAGCGTATAAGCCTGGCCCGGGCCGTGTACTGTGACTCCGACATCTACCTCTTCGATGATCCCCTGTCAGCTGTGGACGCCCATGTGGGAAAGCACATTTTTGATAACGTGATTGGCCCCAAAGGGATGCTGAAGAATAAGGTGCTGTCACCTCCCTGCTCATTGGTTAAGTCAGACTGTGTTCTCTTTGGGAATCCTCCACTTCCCTGGCTTTTTTAAAAATTGGACTTGTACACATTTCTCATGCATCCCTTGGAAGCCTTCCCAAGGGATGTGACTTGCCCTTAGCTTTCCTGGGTAAGCCCTTGACACCCACTTGGCTTCACTGCCTCTGCTACCCAAGGGTGGCCTTTTTCCAATTAAATCATGGGGCTGGGTCCCTAGAGGGAAACCCACCTGTGACCTCCCGGATGGAGAGGGCTCTGCTTCCAAGCTGAAGTGGCCAAGGGCTACAGATTTGGAGTGCAGAACTCACCAGGACACCTTAGTGTGACAGGAAGCAGCACCTGTGCCTGTGCGGGAGGCAGGGTGGGAAGCAGGGGCACCCTGAGACACCTCCTGAGATGAAGATGCCCGTGGGGAGTGGTGAGGTTTGTGGAGAGCAAAGGCCGTAAGGCATAACCCACCACTTAGATTTCTGTGTTTCTTTTGGGTCATTTTGCTCTGAGTATAAACTTCTAAATTAGGATTATTATGCCCTACCTATCTATCTAGACAGCATCATAGTACTAGACCTGCCATATGCAATCATATGGACAGCACCACTAACCTTCAGAGCAAAGAGCTCTTAACTCATTTTTTAGATTTTTCAAAGGACTACATGCCCATGATACCAAAATTAAGAGCATGAGGACGTACATATGTGCATGTCTGTGTGCACACACTTACAGGTCCCTGCCTCCTGTACCCCTAACTTCTTTCTTGAGTGCAGAGGTCAGCAAGCTTAAGAACAACTTTTTTTTTTTATTTTGTAAGGTTGATGGCAAAAATCTAAACAATAATTTGTGACCTGCCCAGATCATACTGAGTCTAAATGTCATTGTCCATGAATAAAGCTTTCTTGGGGTGCAGCACAGCCCGCTTGTGCTTTGGGTGTCACCTGTGGCTGCTCCATGCTGCAGCAGCAGAGCTAAGGTATTGCCTGACAGCTACAAACTCTGAAAGCCGAAAACATAGACCATCTGGGCCTGTGAGAAGAAGTCCGGCTGACTTCTGCCAATAGTTGAGTGCATGTCTTCCCAAACTCCCACATCCATAAAGAAGACATATACCTTTGCCCCTCAGCATTGCAAAACAAATAAATGAAAAAAAAAAA
>PVKN010034868.1:0-11765 GCA_004027915.1 Capromys pilorides
ATGAAATGGCTATTGAGAAAGCCAATTCTGAGTTCATCCCTCATCATGTGGTGCCTCCTTCCCACCTTTGCCATGTTCAGATGTTATGGCTTATGTCTATATGTTCCCCAAAGCCTCATCTAATCATAGGTGGGGGTGGTCAGAGGTAGCTGGGTCCAGAGTGTGTGATGTGGGGATTAAGTGTGTGACTAGTCCACTGATTTTTTTGGCATAGTTCTGGTAGCTAAGGCTGCTCCATTCTGGTTATGAGCTCTACTCATCTAGGGGCAGGCAACCTGGGTAACATATAAGGGACAGAAGGAGGTGTCACTGCTCATTGCTTGCTGCTTGATACCTTGCTGTCTTCTGCCTGCCATGCACTGTTTCTCCTCTGCAACACCCCCTGGCTGTGCCACCCCATGTTGGAGCCAGCCAGCTAGGAACCAAAACCTATACAAACTGAACCAAATAAACCTTTCCTCCTTTAACTTTGTGTGTCAGCTATTTTGCCTCAGTAAGAATGATAATTAAGACAGAAACCCAGAGATTCTCTGTTTCCATTTCTAAGCAGTAAAATACCTCCCTGTGAGTAGAGTGGGGAAGGTCAGTTTCAAAGCTACATAAGCTGTGATGCCACCTGGGCTAAAACTGCTCCTTATGTCGACTTTTCACTCTAGCTAAGAGTTTCATTACAAGGCCCGGTGAGATAGTTGAGCAGACTAAGTGCCTGTTTAGGCAAACCCAGGGGCCAGGGTTCAATACCTGGCACTACATGCTGCATCAGCCCAGCCTCTGTGCATGCTGAGCAGGCAACCAAGTCCAGACAGAGTGGCATGCCCCTATAACAGGAGGATCAAAATAAATAAATAAGTAAATAAATAAATAAAAATAACAGGAGGATCACTGAGTTTGAGCTGGGTAGTGAGATCCTGCAGAAAAAAAAAAAAAAGCTCCATTCTGTATCAAAGCCTCTAGAACTATTATCTTTTTTTTTTTTTATCTTACAGAAGGGTCTACAGAGTGTTCAGGATCTCACTACCAGACTGAACTCATAGTGATCCACCTGATTACAGCCTCCCAAGAGCTGGGATTACAGGCATGCGCCACCATGCTCAGTCTCAATTGTCCTCTCAGTGCGCCCCAGGTGCAGGGCTGGCATGTCAGGCCCAGGGGTTGAACCCCAGCCCCTGTGCCTGCTTACAGGTGCTTTTATCCACTGAGCTATTTGGCCAACCCAAACTATTGTCTTGTATTCTATAATTCAGTTACTACATAAGCATGCTCATTTAATGGATTCTCTCCTGCTAAGCCAGAAATATTCATCCATTCATTGTCTTCTTCCCAAAGTTTGTTGATACCTATAAACTTTGTCTTCTCTTCCAGTTTCTTTTTTCTTTATTATTTGTTATTTATTTTGCGGAACTGGGGATTGAATTCAGGCCCTTGCACTTGCCAGATAAGCACTTATTCTACTGAGCTATCTCACCAGCCCCTCTTTTTCTTTTTTAAGTTTGTATATTTGGTACACCATGCAACTTAGACTTGTAGTGATCTTCCTGTTTTCAGTTTCCCTTGCCTGAGATTACAGGTGTATGCCACCATACCTGGATTCATTTGCTGGCTCAGTGCGGCCCCAGCAGGGCCGACACTGCATGCAGGACTGGGAATCGAACCCTGAACCCTGTTCTTCCCAAAGCCAGTGCTTAGTCCGCTGAGCTATCTCACCAGCACTTCCTTTTTGTTTATTGTACTTTTAATTGTGATTTTGGAAGAAAAATCCAAGGAGATAAAAGAGTATATACAAATAATCATGTATAAATAGAAATCACCAATATTCTATTTTTTATAAAATAAAAAATTCAAATTATAAAATCAAAACAAAGCAGCTAAAAATGCTGCTGTTAAAATCAAACAAAATGCCTTGTCAGCATTACCACTATGTGAGTAGTGGTTATTTAAAAATGCACTCTTAATAGTAAACTACAGAAATTTGAATTCTACATATGAAAAGTTGGATATGGAAGAATAGTGTTGGCATCTGTCTCACAATTTAATTCTAGGCACCTAATATTGTCATCAACAACTTAGATGATGAACTTTCATTATGCTCACTACTTTTTAGAGGACGGTTGTATAGAATTGCTTGTGAAAGCAATATTATCGTCTAAAAGTGGGTAGAAGAAGTAACCACTCCTGTATAAGAAAGAAGACATTGCACAGAAGAAAGGCATGACAGCTTAAGTGGCCACAAGCTGGGAGAAAAGTATGTTTTAAAAGATAATTGTGATAAAAGGAAAGGGTTACCAAAGTACCATATTCCAGGCCAATGTATAATCCATCTGTCCTATTTCCAGTGGCCCAGTAGTGGCCAGTGGGCAAGTGTTTTTACCAGGATACCTGACTCTCCCAAGCAAGCGTTAAACTAACAGTTTTATTTGTTTTCTTATGTGCAATTCTTATTTTCTTATGTTTTTAATGTAATGAGCTAGAGTAATTGTTTCTTATTCTATCATGCAGCTGGGGAGATAGCTCAGTAAAATAAGTGCCTGCCTGGCAAGCACAGGGTCCTGAGTTCAATCCCCAGTACCGAAAAAAGGAAAGAAAAAAAGTTCCTTATTCTATTATGCAAATCATATACATAAATTTCTTAAACTAGTCTCTCTTCATGTAGTATTTCTTTTCTTTTTTCTTTTATGTTTCTTTTCATTCCATTCCATGCTAAGGATAGTAACTAGCTTCTGAATGCTAGCGAGGTCTGGGGCTTTGAGACTTTTAAAACTAAAACTCAGGGCTGGCCAGGTAGTTCAGCAGATTAAAGCACCTGCTTAGGTAGATGCAGGGACAAGGGTTTGATCCCCAGTGTGCCTGTGCCAGTCCCACCCCTGGGGTGTGCTGAGGTAGTGAATGAAACTGGGCGTGGTGGCACTCACCTGTAATCCCAGCACTTGGGAGGCTGAAAACAGGAGGGTCACTATGAGTCCGATCTGTGTAGTAAGACCCTGTAGACCTTGTACTTAATACATAAAAATAAACAAATAAATATAAATCTCAAAGGTAAAGACAGCAGTCCCTTACCATTTCACTGTTTGACATTCATGGACTCGCTGTTTCCTGGGTTTTTAAAAAAATATTAATCTAAATTATTTAGCATGAATCTTTTGCTATATCATGGGATTTTGTGGTAGAGTACAGTATTGTATATGTATGTTATTAAAATTATATAGGTTGATGAGTTTAGAAAAAAAAATATGTATATACCAAAATAAATATAACATTGCTACTTGGCTGATTTGCATTTACTGTGTGGGTGTCTGGAATGTAACCTCTGTGATAAGTGAGAGACAGCTGTACTTGAATGAAGATGTAGTCACGAAAGACATAATTCTAACCTCTTGCTATAGATAGCTCCTGGGGAATTTGGTCAAACTATTCCACCACTGAGTCTCAGTTTTACTTTCTGTCATGTGGGTGATGATATCCTCCCTGAGGAAAACTTTTCTGAAGACGAAATAACAATAATAGCTAACATCCACATGTATGTATTTATGGTATGATTTTGTGGTCTTTCCTGATAATTTTAACATCTGTGGTCAGTTGTGAGCCTGGCCAATCAACTATTTGATCAGTTACCTTCCACAATCAGAGCCGTGTTTCTTGCCTTTTTGAATATCTGGTAATCTGTGATTGGATGCTAGACATTTTGTGAATTATATGTTGTTGGGCAATAGATTTTTTTTTATTATAATAAATCTGCTTGAGTTTGTGTAAATATAGTTATTTATAAATAGTTTGATCCTTTCTGTCCTTGCTTTCATGGTTTAAGTGGACCTGTAGCAGTGCTCTATCCAGGACCAAATATTCCTTAATACTGAAATACCACTAAGGCAGTATTCCTCACTTCTGAGGTACCATTAGGTACCCACCGCATGCCTATCAACTATCTGTCTTGTGGTGGTCATCACTGAGGCACAGTTTCTCTTCAGTCCTTTCAGATGGTTCTTTCTTAGTCACTTTCTCATGCTGTGACAAAATATCCAACACTCACAATTTAAAGCAGGACAGTTGTATTTGGGTCATGTTTTAGAAGTTTTAGTCATTGCATGGTTAGTGGCATGGTTGAAGGACCTTGGAAGAGGAAAATTGCCAAGCTCTCCAGCTTCCTGTCATGGCCTAGGTACTCTTCTGGGGGATGTGGAGAAAGTGGGCCCAGTCTCTGCTTTGGGAGTAGAGGTTGAAACAGACTGTGATGTGGCAACTATGGGATGGCAGCAAGAGGAAGAGAGTTGAGGTAGGGACAGTCAGACCACTTGTGCTGTAGAGCTGGGCCCAGGAGCTTGGCCAGTAAACCTGATGACAGACATCAATGGGACTGGAATTCAGGCTTGTACCCTGTACTCTTCCATAGCAGAGACACAACACCCAACGTCCAAAGTCCCAGGAGGACAGGTTTAATTTAGCGTAAATTGTGCAGGGATTCAGTCTATGCAGGGTTAGTTGGCTCCAAGGCAGGAACATCATGGCAGAAAGGGCTGGTGGAGCCAAGATGCTCAACTCATGGCAACTGGAAACAGAATAGAGGAACAGAGCCAGAAGGAAAGGGACCAGGGACAAGGCACAGCACCCAAAGTCACTGGCCCCATGACCCACTAGACACACTGGGATTGTGTTGGAATTCCTCAGTCTAGTGACACTGACATGTCAAGATTCATAGCCATGACCTCTTGCTGACTCTACTTGCTATAGATAGCTTCTGGGGAATTTGGTCAAACTATTCCACCACTGAATCTCAATTTTACTTTCTGTCAGTGTGGATGATGATATCCTCTTTGAGGATATCATCCTCTCCTTCTCTTACCAATTCTGGGGGAGAAGAATGACGCCATTAGCTTTGGGGACGGCAGGACCTGTCCGTTGAGCCTGAGGAGGTGTCCAGAACTTTTTTCAGAAGGTAAAGTGCTCAGTGCCTGGCCTTGCTCTGTCCCAGTCAGTGTCCCTTACATTTTCTCCTCAAGTACAAGCTTGAATTGTCACAAAAAATTATCTACAGAGGTTAGAGTTGGTCAAAATTTTTGAACTTTAAATAACCCAGTGGGCTGTTCCTGACTATCATCAGCAGTTTCACTGTCATAGTCTTATTTTTGTCATTAGTGTTCGAATGAAGGACATACTTAAAATGTACATTGGATAGAAAAATTCAAACAGGGCTTTTGGAAGGGAATTCTTTAAATTCTAAGTCTGTTGAAGATAAGATAACCATGCTATACAGCATGCAAAAGCTACAAAGGATATTTTGGAGAGTAAATATCCCAACTATCTAGACATCTAGCTCCCTCCCCTCCCACAGAAGCAACTACTGTTTTCTGTCTTATGCATCTTTCCAAAGTGCCTCATATACCAGGAAGCAAGTACACACACACACACACACACACACACACACACACACATCTTTTTACAGAAATGTACATGTGTATGTGTGTGTATGTATATGTATATTTGTGGTTTTGTACTTTGCTATTGCACTTAATATATCTAGAATAGAGGTGAGTTCAGGAAGCAGTCAGACCAAATTAGAAAGAGAAACAAGAATGGAAGGGGAAGAAAGGAGAGAGGGAATATTGGCAGGGTCAGGTTCCAGAGAAATGACTGCTTGATCCCAGTTGGGCTACTCATCCACTAAATGTCATCTCACAGGTTGTATCAAGCCACTACCCTGGGCAAGAGATAGCCAAGATGTTTATTGAGCAGGTCAGCAGTAAGAGATGCTCCGAGAATCTCAAAGGTAGCCCAGTGCCCACTTGCATTAGAATTTCCTAGGGTGCTTGTCACAGGAACAAACTAGACTTCTCCTCCAAACCGTATCTCAGGAGGAGGAGCCCAGAACTCTTCATGTTTAACAAATTCTTGTTAGAGATTTAGATACACCTGAGCAAGTTGTTCAACCTCCAAAAAAGGCCTGACCTAGAGAACACAGATAAGAGGAAGACACTCAAGATGGAAGGTAAAGAATGCAAACACTAAGCAAAGTAAAGCAAAACTACTGAGGGCTCTCGGACTGCACATTGTGCAATAAGTAAGAAGTACTCTGTGATGAGAGTGAGTATGCAGAGATGGGCCAGAGTCAGGAGCTTCAAGAGACCCCCCTGGGCAATGAATCCCTTTCCTATTGGGATATTCTCCTGTGGCTAGAGTCCCAGTCAGTCCATACTTACAAAAAAGTCCGAAATATGAGATAGTAAGGTAGTGGTTGACCACTCTTTTTGATCTCTTAGAAAGTCCTGTGTCCACTGCTATTGTCCCAGTCTGCTTCTGCTGTCAAGTTCATGTTTACCACATGGATCTGCTCTGGAGCCTTGCAAACCGTACTCAGGCTCACAATGTTCTTAGCTTCCTAGCCAACCCTTGTCTTCAGGCATGGTAGATAAAGTTTACCTCAAGGGAGGCAAAGAGGCAAAGCCCTCCCAGCTTTGAGCAGTGCAGCTATATTAAGTGCGCCTAGGTGCCCTCATTTATTTTCCTTAACAAAGTAAGACCTACAGCCAGGCATGGCAGCACATGCCTGTTACCCAGCATACGGGAGGCTGAGGAAGGAGGACCACACTGAGTTCAAGGTCAGCCTGGGTTGTATAAGCGAGTCCAAGACCAGTCTGCACTACATAACAAGACCTGTGTCAAAAAGCCAATAATAATAATAATAATAATAATAATAATAATAATAATAATAATAATAAAGTTAGACTTGACGATTTCACAAGGCTGTGCTGATTTTGTTAATTTCCTGGAAATACCAGTGATTACTGCAAGGCTGAGCTCCTGAGTTCACGCCAGCATGGGCCTCCTTCTGGATTCCCCAGCTCGCCTCACCATGTACCTCATCAGGCAGTGCATTGATGCTGCAGCAGAGTTTTTTTTTTCTCTGTACAAACAGTGAAGAGTAGGATCTACTTATTCTTATTTAATGTTTTATGCAACTTATATAAATGTTGCTTAAGAGAAAAGTCGATCTGTCTTGTTGACCAATTAGATATTCTTAGGAAATTATTACAATAAAACATTTATGGGAAAGTGAATATTTTACAAATTGTAACATGACTAGTTGGTGTTCTAGAATGAAGACAATAGGGGAAATTGCTTTTAGAGATATTTTAAGTTCAACTTGCACTTATGTAGGTTATGCTAAGCTGATAATATTAAGCTAGAAATGTTTGTTTGAAAACCTGCAATTTAAAAAAATTTTTTTTCTTTTGTTTTAGACTTTTCTCTTTACTCCGTTTCTTCTCATTTTTCTCCCCCCTGTGTCTTTAATTATTTATAATTTTAGGAAAGAAGAGACTTGGAAAAGATCTTAGAGGTTTTTGTTTGTTTATTTTAAGAAACAGTCCTTATTCATCAATATCCTCTAGAATGTTTTTCCAGGAAAGCTGACTCTTTGGGCCCAGTTCTGGAAAGTGTATTTCAGTAGGTGTAAGGTGTAGCCTGGGGCTGTACTTTTAATAATTTTCCAGTAATTCTAAACGACACTCTCAGAGGGAAAACACAGCTTTCCAAGGTGGATGGAAGCTCAGCTAACTGGTCTACTCAACCACCACTGCGCAGGGGCCTATGGGTGAGTCAGACAATCTCTTGGGTGCTTGGGATCAGTCATGAAACCAAGCTTACAGAGTCCCCACTCTTATGGAGATTATACTGTAGCATCTATTAAGGCAAAATGAAAACAAATGACCTACATAGACCTCTGCACTTTTCACAAACCCAGATTATACTTGTAAATTCTGTTGTCCACCTTGAAAATGTCTGTGACCTGGTCGTAGGAAGTTTATCTCTGTTCAGATAAAATACAAAGTATAAGGACATGAACCCTGTTTGACAAAAAGTCAAGCTGATGACAGGTGTTCATGAGGCATAGGTCACTTTCTTCAGTCACTTTCACTTTCTCCAGGCCCATATTATTTTCTTGCAAATCTTGTCCACCTTTCTTTCTCAGAATTTCTACTCCCACTGTTTAGACTGGATGGATTCTGAGCCATAAATGAAGGCCATGGCCAAGTTGCTTGGGGTGAGGGAAGATACACAATACCATCATAGCTGTGTCAATCTAACTCTTTTTCTGAGAAGTTTAGAGTATGCTCTTAGAAAATTTGGTGGGGCTGCTAATTGAAAGGCCCAACTGGATAATTTAATGAGTGATGCCAGCCAGATGTAAGGAAACCTACAGCTCAACTGGCTATGGTGACCACACGTGAGTGACCCACGATCTGGGTGTCAGGGGTGCTATTGTGAACTGCACAGGCCCTCTTCCCAAATCTATGTATTGAAATCTTGATTCTTAATGTGACAGTATTTGGAGGCGCAGTTTTCATATGGAACAGTTGAGTGCTCATGATAGGATTAGCATCGTTAGAAGACTCGAGAGAGGTTTCTTCCTCTGTGCTTTCCACCACATGAAGGATCCAGGGAAAGGGCCCTCCCCAGACCCCTTCTACAGTGTAAGCACCCTGGCCTCAGCCATCACTGCTTCCAGAACTGTGGGAAATGTTTGTTGTTAGGGCTATCTGGAATTCTTGTTCTAGCATCCTGAGCTGAGCCAAGTATAACACAGAAACAACTGTGTCCGATGGGAAAGCACGTGCTCCCTCCACACACACGGGGTGGCTGTTACTCAACTCTACCCAGTTGTTACTTACACGATGTGAAAGTCCCATTTTCCAGATATCTTAATGCATATAGAAGGGCAAAATTCATGCTTTTATATGAAACCTCATAATTTACCACTTCAAATTATTTCACATTGAAAAACAATTTGTGGGGCTGGGGATGTATTTCACAGGTGGAATGCTAGCTTGACATGTACAGCAACCTGAGTTTGATCTCTGGCATTACCAAAAAACAAAGATTTTTCCAAAGCACAGTTTTAGGCCACAACTGTTGTAGAATGCCAGTTTGCAAGCTCTGAAAACAGAACCCCAAAAAGTGACAGAAAGAGATACTCAGGTTTTGACAGCCTTATTTTTATTCTATTTTTTTCCCCATAGTCTACAGCTTTTAGCTGTTGGCTGTTGCTGTTTGCTGATAATAACAAACTGCCTATTTGCTGGCGCTTCAGTTACACATGCATGGTCCCTATCTTCTTTTGTCATTATCCTAATCAAAGGACAGTATTAAGCCAGCCAAATAGCTTAGCGGATTAAAGCGCCTGCAAGCAGGCACAGGGACCAGGGTTCGATCCTCAAGCCTGCCATGCTGGCCCCACCCCCAGAGTGCACTGAGATAGCAGTTGAGACTGGGCATGGTGACATGAGCCTGTAACCCCAGCTCTTGGGAGGCTATAAACAGGTGGATCACTGTGAATCTGACCTAGTAGTGAGACCCTAAACACCTTATAGACCTAAAATACAAAAAAAAAAAAAAAAAAAAAAAAAAAGGTGGGGAAGCAGTATCATTACACTGAGCACTGGTGAGAACATTGGTGACTACTCTGTGTGTCAATGTGTCAGTAAGTGTTTTATTTGTTGGCAATGTCTCCGTGATTTTCCTATCTTGGGACACAATACCTGACACCCACAACTTAGAGAAGAGGATTCCTTTGGCTCACAGCTTCAGTCCATGATTGGTGGCAGAAATAGGATGGCAGAAGAAAAAGCAATCAAGGCATGATAGCCAGGAACCAGAGAGAGAAAAGAGGCTATGGGGAAAAGAACACCTCTCTTAGCCATGTTCCCAGTAACCCATCTCCAGTTAGTTCCCATCTCCTAACACATTTAACCACTGAATTGATCAATAGATGAATCTACTGATGGCTCTAGAGCCCCATATCCAGTCAACTTCCAAAAATATGAGATTTTTATGGGACATTTTAGATCTATATTGTAACAGGTAGGCATCAAATGATCTGGGCATGAAGCTTAGATATATTGAATCGAACCTTTACTCATCTCTGTCAATTTTTTTCACTCTTGAATGCACATCAGCTTGGAGAGCTTTGAGAAAAATATACATCCTCTGGACAACCCTGAGCTACACAATAAGCTTCTCCCCTGGCAGATCATGGGCACATAAGCCACAGGTGATTCTGATGCAGCTGGCCTAGTTTAGGTCTGTGAGAACTGGAAGGAAACAACTGTGAGAGACCAAGCGTGGATCATACCTAAGCCACAGTGGGCAACAGTTGCTTAGCAGTTGAACAAAGACCTCAAGGCAATTTCAGCTTCCAACTTAGATTACCTTGTACTACAGTCCCAAAATTTTACAACATATGCTTTTTCCTTTCTTGAATTGGGGGAAAGAAGTAGATGCTGAGCTTTTTGGCTAAATTCCAAGTGAGAATTACACATGTCAGTCTGAATCTGGCTCCTCCAATTTCCTTTCATTGTATTTTGATAAAGGAACATTACTGTTGAAACAGCCTTGCATGCAGCTTCATTGTAATGTGACAGGAGTGGCCATGTTAGTGGGTGGGCCCTCCAATCTTGGGGCTATTTAGCAATAAGGATACTTTGTAATTATAGGCCTTGCACTTAAGGCATTTAGAGAGATTAATGAAAGGCAAGAGCTTTGGATAGTAATGCAATTTTCAATACATAAACAAGCATCATGTTTTCTAATGTGTATCCCTCTCAGGTCTGTGGGCTGTTGTTCACCCAAGGCAGAGGCCATTTGGGTTCAGATGTGGTAATTTTTGGAAGCAATTACAGCACAGGCAGGCAAGCCTTACCCCACCCCCACCACACACCTCCTGGATCTTTTATATTTTGCTGCTTCTTTTTTTTTTTTTTTTTTCGGGACTGGGGTTCAAACTCACGACCTTGCACTTGCCAAGCAGGCACTTGTGCCACAGAGCTATCTCCCCAGCCCCTGGATCTTTTATATTTTGAAAGCAAAGAGTAACACTGACATGTAAACCACATGCACTCATGTAAGAAGCTCCATAAGGCGTTTTAGCTCTGGAGCTCCTAGTCAGAGAGCTTCTTGTAAACAGATGTAAAGTTTGAAGTGTCCAGTGTTCTGGTGAGTCCACCATTCCCTAACAACTCCAAGGTTATTGCTTGACACATAGCCTTTGGAGTATTGATGACACACACTACTAGGTGGATGGATTCAAAAAGCTATGTCAAATGAAAGAAGCCACACACAAAATACCACATACTGTGAGATTTCATCCATATGAAATATTCAGAACAGGGAAATTTATATAGAAAAAATTGCTATTTTGCCAGGGGTTGAGGTGGGAAGGAAAATATAGAACAATTTCTTAATCATTATGGGGTTTCTTTTTGGTGTGTTGAAAGTTTTGGAATCAGACAGAAGTGATGAAAGTGCCAGAATTATATACTTTGAAATTATTAATTTTATGTGAATTTCACTTCCATTTTGAAAAAGCCATGATCATTTTATTTCTCCTATTTTTCTAGGTAGGAATTCTAGGAGGAATCAGCTGGGTTTCTGTTGTGGCTGAAGGAAGTCACTTGGTAGGAATCAGATGCCAGCTGGGTGATATTGTAGAATCCAAGACAGGCTTGTCACTACCCTAGCAGCTTGGAGGAGACATATGGGACAACATAGCTGGGCCCCTCTGCATCCTCTCACAGCTTCTGCCCATGGAGTATCTAGAAGGATACTGGGACTTTGTATGTGGCAGCTTCAGGCTCCAAAAGATCACAGCAAAGGCTGTCCTTCCTTTTAATGGCTATGCCCCAACTGGTAGCATCCTGTCCATCATTCTGTTGATGGAAGAAGCCAAGCTTCCCTTGATTCAAAGGAAGGGGTAATAAACCCCATTTCTTTTTTTTTTT
>PVKN010034869.1:0-11751 GCA_004027915.1 Capromys pilorides
CAATGATAACTGATTGTTATTGATCTCATGGTGTATTAAGTATACTCATTCCTCCAGGTATTCGGGTTTTCCAAAATGTAAAACAGGGATGATTTGTTGTGATTGACTTTTCTTTCAGATTCAGACATCTGCCCTTAGCAAAAACATGTGATATACATTCCATTAAAAGCCAACAAGTTAAATAAGAACTTTTTATGTACTAGGTAAAGATTGACTAAAAAAGGCTATTTTATATTAAATTGGAAATTCAGGTGTGTTACGAAAATGTCATCATGATAGTCATGCTACAGTATTATGTACTTTTTTTTTTTTAATGGTACCAGAGATGAAACTCAGGACCTTGTGCTTGCCAGGCAAGCACTTATTCCACTGAGCTATCTCCTTGGCCCCTATAATATTATGCATAGCTTTTGGCTTCAAATTTTCTGTGTAAAGCTATATAACTGTTGTCTGTTAACCTTTCACAGGGATGCAACTACTAGAACCATGGTTGGTAGGATATCATGGTTCTATTTTGTATTTCAAGGTACTTGATATTCAGATAAAATTACAATAGTTAGGGTCATTGCTCCCATTGCAATGTAATATCATTAACCTTCTTTTCTAGATGTCCCACAACTAAGGTTTGGAGATCAAAAACTAGAAAGACATGGGCCAGGAGGACAGCCAATATTTTGGCCCCAGATCTCTGAGGTCAATGAAGACCCAGGATGTAAGAGAACATTTTAGTGACATCCTATAACTCTGGCAAGTTATGCAAACTCCTGACCATGGAGACTGTGAGACCCCAGAGGAAAGTGATTAACAAGGTACAGTGTGCCTAAGGAGAGTCAACAGGAGAGAAAAATCTTCCAAGCTTTCGCAGAAAGCAACTTGGTCAAGCAATTGGAGTGACTCATCCAGACAACTGAAACTAACAGATCTGAGAGGCACTATGCATTTTTCCAAGGTAAATCCTGAGGAGACTTGACTGACCTTGATAGATAGCAAGAAATAATTTTATTTAATACAGGTCTCATCTTAACTTGGTCTTAAAAAAATAGCAGAAAAATAGAAATACAAGAAGTATAAAACAATGTCATAGTAATATGCTAGCTATAAAAGAAACTGAAATCATGTATACCAGACAGTTTCTAGCTATGCTGGTAACTGACTATTATGGATTAATGGGATGTATAGAATTAAATTGCTAAATGCGGGACCTAAGATCTTTAGACTGTGAATCTTTAGCCTAAATGAGTAAGTTCATTTGGAATGGAAAGGGTTTGAGAATAAGAAGGTCTTTTGCAGAGTCCTGGAAATATAACTCCTCTAACTTGAATGGACCACCCACTGCTTGTAACTACAAAATAGGAAAAGGAGAGATGTGGAAAGTGGTTGAAGCAGCAGATCAATCACACGTGGGGTGCTGGAGCAGGGCCGGTCCCCAAAACAAAGAGTGCCCAAGGCAAACCATGTGAACAAGCTGTTTCAGCACAGAGAACATCAGGTGTGAAGCAGGCCAAGCAAACAGGTTGCTAGACAGAAGGGTGTCATGTGATATCAACCTGCTGTGAGTATAAATAAATGTGCTGTAGTTATTTTTTTATGGATGAAAATTTTTTTATTACTTTTAATTAGAAGTAACAATATGATAGTTTCTAATCACATTAGTAGTACATTCGCAATAATTGACATATTGCATATTGTTATCCTCATAGTAGTTATACAGAGCACAGGGTGTAGACGTGATAAATTTTCTAATCAACATTGGTAAGGAAAGAAAAGAAGAAAAATTTTCTTCTCTTAGAACTAAGAGGAAGTAGTTGTCTACATAGTCCAGTGTTCTATAATTGTAGTTGGTTACCGGTGAAACTGGCAATGTTGGAGGCTGTTGATTTAAGCCCCTTACAGCTCATTATACTAATCTAGTTCTGCATTTTATGCCTCGTAATTAAGCTTTTCTGCTGGGTGATCGAGGGCAAGTTAAAGCAAGACCTGTATAACAAAACATTCATCTTTTGTATCTTCCAAGGTCAAATCCCCTCAGAATTAACTTTGGAATCATGTACAATGCTTTGTAGAGCTGTTGTCAGTGTCAACCATCGGGATGAGTCACGGCCGTTGCTTGACCAGTTTGCTCTCTGTGAAAGCCTGAGAGAATGTTTTTCTCTGGGTGACTCTAATTAGAAACGCTATACTTCATTTATCCCTTTCCTCTGAGGTCCCATAATCTCCTTGAACAGAGAATTTGGAAAACCACTGAGTTATAGGATGCTACAGTACAGGTTCGCTTATGTCCTGAATCCTCACTGACCTTGAAGGGCTAGGGCCAAAATGATGGCTATCCTCGTAGCCCTTCTTTTTCTCCAATTTTTTGTCTGTTTACTTACACTCTCAGACCAAAAATTGCTCTATAGTTATTGAGCAGTTTCTTTCCTCTCATCTGGAGAAAGGGTCTCACTAGACCTCAGCTTTCTATTTTATGACTTTTGTCTTTATTTCTTCATCCTCCACCATCCTTACTCTAAGAATTTCATGAGCTGTACTGGACATGGCACAAAATAAAAAGACAAGCGAAAAACAAAAAATTAATAGAATACATTTCCTGGGGGCCTAATAAATGTGAACTTGTTTCCTTCCCCTTCCTCCCAAGGAGTTAGCCATCTCCTAGGATGATGAGCTTGCTCAAATTCTTTCATCAGAACAGGTATTCCATCAAAACAAGTATCACCTCATCTTTTCTGCTGGGTCAGCAGAAGGTTTCTCACCCCTTAGGGACAGAGCTCCCTCTGTTGTTAACAAATGGTAGTCTTCAGCACATCAAATATAGTAATTGCCATCATAATGGAACTTGTTACAGGTTATCATTTGCTGTAGTCTTAGCATTGACATGGAGTATGGCATGGACTCTAGAGTTTGCTGGAGTCACTCTGCAGTAGTGACCTTTGACATGCTTCTTAATTTCATTGAGCCTTGGAGTTCTCTCTCTTTCTTTGAGAAAGGATCTCACAATGTAGTGAAAGTGGACCTTGAATTCCCTTATGAAGCCCATGCTAGCCTTGAACTCATGGCACATCCTCTCCCTCAACCTCCTTAGTGCTGGGATTATAGGCATGGGCCATCACACTCAACTGTTTTCCCATCTTGACCATGGCCATAACAATTCTATTGCCAGTTATGATCCAATGAGGGAGACAGACATTAGATACCCTGATTTAATAGAGAGAATGTGGAGAAATCACTAAACACACATTGGAGGGCTGCAAAAATGAAGAGTATTTAGAGTTTACAGATAAAATTTCAGAAAGCAGCTACCATCTTCTTGGTGGAGAGAAGAGGTTGGGATTATCAGGATTGGTGCCATTATATACTGCCATGTAAAAAATCTCCCCCAATCCTAGAGCCTTCCCATTCTCAGGACAGTGTCTTTGGGCTTCACACATGTTGTCCTTGTCTTTTGGAAGGTCAGCTGGGACATGTGGTTGGTTTGACCTCTTTCTCTTTCATCCTACAGGAAACTCTATTGGCTTCCTCAGGTGGCAGAGGCAACAATCTAAGAAAATATGTCCAGTGTACAAATGTTCTATTTGTTGCCCCATTTTCTGATGTCCCACTGGCCAAAGCAGGCTCCTTGGCTAGCTGTCATGGTGCATGGGACTACAGGTGAACAGACTCCAGAAGGCATGACTCATCAGAGGTTGCTGGTGGAATGATCTATCATAAAAGCTGAAAGATGTGAGGAGAGGGGTCCCTGGGGCAGCTGCTACCTAAGGAGCCTAGGGCAGGGGTTTCATGGAGTGTGGCCTCAGGCATTTTAAAAGAGTGCACCAACAGGTTGTGCTTCCAAAGAAGTAGAAAATTGAAGGGCTGGCCAGATAGCTCAGCAGATTAAAGCTCCTGCTTAGGCAGATGCAAGGGACCAGGTTCATTCCTGGTGTGCTGTGCTGGCCCTGCCCCTGGAGCATGCTGAGACGGCAATTGAGACTGGGTGTGGTGGCACCTGCCTGTAATCCCAGCACTTGGGAGGTTAAAAAACAGGAAGGATCACTACAAATCCAATTTGTGTAGTAAGACCCTGTAAACCCTGTACTAAATATTTTTTTAAAGTAGAAAATTGGAACCACTTATTGCTCCAGGAGATCAGTAAGCAAACAGAAAAAAAACAAGATCCTGTTTTTCTCTTTCTGCCTTCTAAAACTCTCTAGTGTTGGGGCCAGGGAAATATCTCAGTGGAATAAGTGCTTGCCTGGCAAGTGCAAGGTCCTGAGTTCAATCCCTGGTACCACTAAATAAATAAATAAATCTCTCTAGGGTTTTCTTCTTATTAGAACTTACTAGAAAGCCTGCCAAAAAAGGAGAGTTGCAATTTTCAGTCATAGTGTTTGCACATTTCTTAGCCTAGTGAAATTTCAATAATAGACTGTTGCTGGGAATGGTGATATATGCCTGAAATCCTGGCACTGGGAATCTGATGCAGGATTGCTTCAAGTTCAAGGCAGCCTGGGCTACTTAGTGAGTTCAAGGGCAGCCTGAACTACATAGCAAGATCCTGTCTTAATCTCTCATGGACATCATTTTTATTGTTAAAATGTTAAGTCATAATCTTAACCATGGTCTTATTGTACTGTTACTGTACTGGATATAATTCAGTGGAATAAAATTTGGAGAGAAATTTGTTTTGTTTTGGTGTGCGTGTGCGTGCCTGTGTGTGTTACTGGAGATCAAACTGAAGTGCGCTCTACTACTGAGCTACTTCACCAATGTTTCCTCACTAAACTGCCTAACTGGGCTCATACTTGTCACCTGCAAATAGCCAGAATCACAGGTGTGTACCACTACACCTGCCTAACATTTTTTTCTAGCCCAAGTCAGTCAGCCCTCTATATTCATGGGTTCCTCACAGGGCAAAGGGCCCCTTATTGGAGGGTTCCCCATCTTGTACTTCCAGTCTTTACAACAGTGAGGAAGGCATTAATAGTACAGGATGTATGAGAGATATGCCATAGATTTAAATGTAAATTGGTACTAAAACAGTTTACGATTTTTGCAGCTATTATTAAAAGCTATTAAACAATACCTGCTTGGAAAGCACAAGACCCTGAGTTCAATTTCCATCTCCAGTAAAGTGATGGGGAAGCTGAGGGAGGAAAATTGTTGAAAGTTCGAGGCTAGCCTTGGCTACATAGTGAGTACAAGGCCAGCTGTATTAGCCAGGGTTTTCTTACAGGAACATATACAACACAAGAAATGGATATAGCACAAGATGTACAAATGTATAAGAAATTACTAGATTGGCCAACAGTGAGCTGCAGAGTCAGATGAGGAAGCGTACAGAGGGCCTCTGCACTCCTGAGATTGAAAGATTCAGTCCCAAGGCCTGAACCTCACGGAAGTGTTCCATGCAAGTCTGTATGTCAGCCAATGGGTCTTTGACAGAAGGCTGAAGGATCCAGCCAGAGGCTGAAGAGTCCCCACTGGATGCCAGGAGATGTAGTCTAAGCTGACTGTGAAGACTGAAGTTCTTCTTAAGAAGTGGAATGTCAAATCCTCCTCAACCCCTTTCTGTGCTGAGTCACTCTGGGGTGGATCCTCCCTGCCCTAGGATGGGCCCCTCCCCTCCCTAGAATGGGCCCCCAAGGCCTAGCATGGGAAACCACTGAGGTGATCCAGCCAGGCTGACACAATGTATCGACCACTGCACCAGCCTAAACTGCAAGTGAGATCCTGTTTCAAAAAGGACTAAATAAATAAATATAAATAAAAATAAATTGATGGCAATGAATGATCACAACTGAATAAAGCTCACCAAAGGTATCTATGTACTAACCTCCAGAACAGGTGACTATTATTGTTATTTGAAAAATACTTTGGAGCCTGGGGAGATAGCTCAGAATAAGGGCTTGCCTGGCAAGTGCAAAGTCCTGAGTTCAATCCCCGGTTGGGGGGGGTGGGGGACGGGGACTGTGTAGGGCCAGCCAAATAGCTCAGCAGATTAAACCACTTGCAAGGAGACACAGGGGTGGGGGGGTTCCAGGATCCCTGGGCCTGCCATGCCAACCCCGCCCCCAGGATGCGCTGTGATGGTAATTGAGACTCGACGAGGTAGTGCACACCTGTAATCCCAGCTCTTGGGAGGCTGTAAACAGGTGGATCACTACAAGTCTGATCTAATATTGAGACTCTAGTACCCTAGAGACCCTTCTCTAAAAATAAAAAAACTTTGTAGATGTGACTAAGGATCTTGAGATGGAGAGATTACTCTGGCCCAAACTAATTACGAAAGGTCACCTAAGTGAAAAAGGAGGTCATGAGGATCAGTCAGAAAGAAAAGATGAAAGACCAGAAGCCAGGGTCAGAGGGAGAAAAGCTATGCTGCTTTCTTTCTTTTTTTTTCTTTTTTTTTTAACAGCGGCTCACTCTGTTCAGGCTGGACTTGAATTCACTATGTAGCCCAACTGTTTTTGAGCTTATGTCGATCCTCCTGCCTCAACCTCCGGAGTGCTGAGATAATAGGCATCCAATGCACCACATCTGGCTGTCGAGCTGTGTTTGAAGACTGAAAAAAGGGCCAACAGCCCAAACATACAGGCAACCCATAAAAAAAGGGGTAGAGAACCAGCCCTACCACACTTTGATTTTAGCTTCATTACACTACTTTTGGACTTTCGATTTCCAAGATCGTAAGACCATAAATTTACTTTATAGTTATTTTTTGTTTGCCTGTAGTCATTTTTTACAGTAATAATAGGAAACTAACATATTGTGCTAGGCATGGATCAATAACATTAATCCAGTACTACACCTAGGTCCAACTAAAAAAAATAGATGGACGCTCTAAATGGCTTCTCATAGCATGAAAGAGAAAGCTTCAACTCTTATGCATATGTCTTAGTTACTTTTTACTCGTTGCTGGGACAAATACCCGACACTCAAAATGAAGCAAGGAAAGGTTTATTTAGCTCACAGTTGCTGGAGGTTTCAGTCCACATTCGGCTGGCCCAAGGCTGAGTGGAACAGGACAGAGGGCATCCAGTTCATGGCGGCAGAACAACCAACTCACAGGAGCAGAGAGTAACAGCCCTTTAAAAAGTTTCTTTGTGCTCAGTCACTCTGACGTGGGCCCGTTGTGCCCTAGGGTGGAACCAATCACACTCCAGGATGGGCCCTTGATCCCACTCTAGGGAGGAGCCAATCATATCCTAGGCAGGCCCAGTTCATGCTCCAGGGAGGAACCAATTGTAACATATAATCCTAGTGGATCATGACTCATGTCTCAAATTCTAGTAGTCCCCGCCCCATGATTGCATGAGGCTTTGGGGGGACAACTAGACATACACCATAACAGCATAGTATAGCAGTGGTGGCCAAGCTATGATATATATGTCACGGTGGGATGTTTGTATCATTGAAAGCTCTAAAAGCTTTGCCATCACTGGCATAGATCCTTAGCAACACAGTTCTACAACCTTTCTAGTTCTCAGGAGGCTTATTCCTTGTTGCCAAAACTATCCTCCTTCCCTGGCCCCAGACCTATATATTTTAGCCATGAATCCTGGTGTGGGAACCCCTCTGCTGTTCTATTGATTAATTCCTATTCCCAACCACCACTCACTGGGGGGATCCAACTCAGGGTCACTCTGCTATCGTGTTACACATTGAGTTTTTATGAGAAAAGTCTTGCTAAATCACTAGATTAGGAAGGCTGGCCTCAAATTTGTGATCTTCCTGCTTCAATCTCTAGAGTAGCTGGGATTACAGGTGCCCACCACTGCACCTGGCTCCAAAACACTTCTGTGGGACTCAACTCCTTTGTCAAGATCTCTATGTATTGACTTTTCCAAGTTAAAATCTCCTCCCCTACAAACTGACATTATATGTCTTGGTATACAGTTGACTGTACCTACAAGATGAACATTCGGTGGTACCTGCAGCACAATTATTCACACAGAATGTGTCCCAGAATGTTTACAGAACCAACTCTTAAAGCACTGTTAACAGGCAAAGTTAAACTCTGGCAATATGCTAAAACACACTCCCCAGCTTCAAAAGCTGGTACAAATTTAGTAACTTTCTCCTGAAGGCACATGGGAAACTCCCGCGTGTGAGAAACAAATTCTACAGGGCCGCAGAGCTACTTCACATGTGGCTTCCCACATCTTCACAAATACAGCTTAAAATCTCTGAGCATGTCTGTGTTCAATTAAATAAAAGGGGTGATGGCAAGTCATTTTTAATGAAGTGCTACTTTTCTTTCCCTCCTAAGCCGTTAAGATAGTACACAGGGAAACCTTCGATACTTGTAAAGCAACCTATAAGCAGATTACACAGAAACACCTATTTGCGAGAAAACGCAGCCCAAGGACGCAAGTAGCTTTGGAGGCGCCCGAGTTCGCGCCAGCGTCCCCGGATCCCCACCAAGCCAGTCTCTTTCCTGTCTGCAGCACGAGGCGGCAGTTGATGACCGCAGGCCTGCTGGTCCCCAGAACACATGAGAGTCTGTTAAACCTGCTGGCTCGAACACCACGCGGAAACACAGAGCCGTCTGACAGAAATTGAAGGAACCGCTCTCTGGCCGGACAGAGGCGGAGCAGAAGCTCAGCTAGGATGCACCTTAGCATGCGTGGAGCAATCCTGGGACGGCCCCCGGCGCGAGGCACTCTGGGACTTGTAGTTTACTCCCCAGACAGCCTCTTTCCCACTCCATCGGCCCACCGGTTAACATCGCGGCTATTCTTCCAGGAAAGCCGACTTTCTGATCAAGGCACGTCCTCACGTATGACTACACTACCCAGAAGTCTCTCCTTGGAGTTGCGACACAGAGTCGCCTTCAGACTACAGTTCCCAGAAGTCCACTGGAGAAGTGCTTCCGTCGCTTCTTCTCAGGACCAGAATTCCTAGACTCCGTGGCTTGTCTCTTTTTGCTGGACCTCTTCTAGAGCTGGCTGCGTTGTAGCCGGCCAAGAGGCCCACGGCGACGACGTGGTCCGTCGTGACCAGGCGCAAGGTTTCCTCTGTGGCTTGGCTTTCTGACCCTTCAGATCTCCCCAGGCAGGCCGTAGCGGCTAGCCTGAGCGGTGACCTGGCGGGCCGCGCCTGCGCCCTGCCCTGTTTCCTGCCTGGCTGGTGGCGGCGGCCATTTTATTCATCCTCCTCCTCCTCCTGCTCCTCCTGGTTGGAGCGCAGTGTCCGGAGCAGGCTGGGGGGAGAGAGCTCAAGAGCGGGGTTCGGTGCCTTTTCCTCTGCCCCCAGACGGTGCCCAGAGCCCCCCGCCCCCTCCCCCCCATCCCCTCCCCTCCCCGGCCCTGCCCTCCCCCTTGTCCCGGGATCGCTCCGTCGCACCCACCATGATGGAAGACGACGGACAGCCCCGGACTCTGTGAGTACCCGAGACCGGGGGTGCCAGGCGCTGGAGGCCCGAGCACCGCGAGATGCATAGGGAGGGAGCTTGAAACAGGGCCGAGCCGGGACTCCCGGTGGACCTCTGGCCAGGGTGGCGCGGACGCGAAGTGCTCTCCTCTGTGCCCCTTTTCTTGGGAAGGGAGCCGTCCTTTTCCCCAAACACTGTCACCTCCTGGGGTCTGGGGCTCGTCTTGACCTTTTCCTCTCGCGCCCTTCTTCCTGCACCCTTCCGAGGCCTGGTTTCTGCACGGCCGAGGCTGTCAGGCCCAAGAGAGAGTCTGCTCCCCTCCGCTTTGGGGGCCGTGGGTTGGGCCAGGAGTAGTCAGTCCTCGCGGGGTCAGGGCCTGGAGGGTGGGACGCCGCGGCACCCCGTGCAGGCCCGGGCGGGAGCCGCGCGCCCTCCGTCCCCGCAGCTCCAGCCGCTCCCAACTCTTCTTCTGAGTTAAGCTCTCCGAGGAAGCTGGACGCTCTGCGGCCACTAGAGCCCCTTGTCTCCTCCTGCCCCACGTGCCCCCGCCCACGCTGTCAGCGACACCCGCCCAGCGCCCGCTACTTTTGAAGTGCCAGAGGGATGCTTCTCGCCGCCTGAGCTTCGCTCCCTTCTCGGATAACGAAGTTTACGTTGAGCGCTCCCTATGCCAAACTGACAGCCAGTTGTTAAACTCCTTTTGCTCTCTTCGGTTTTACTGCTTCTTAACCTGTGCGTCCAGGCCACCCGCATTGGATAAAATGTTTCCATTCGCTGTTTGATGTATGTTTTGGGGGTCGCTTTACTTTGGTTTTGCTGTTGCATTTTTACCGGGAGCCCCGTCTAATGAATGAATTCATCTTGCAACCTCTTAATTCGAGTTACTTGCTTTCCAAATGAAGAGTGATGACTCAGCAGTTCCATTCCTTTTTGGATTATGTGGCCCTCTTATTTTGTATTTTTAAGTGAGAGTAATTTCTAATTCAGTGTTTAAGTGGAACGCCTTTGATTTTCCCAGTTTCCAGGTGCAGTGCTCCTGTCTTAAGTACAAGAAGTTAGATCACAGCTTTGTTTCTTCTGCCTCTACCTGTTACTGATATGATCAGAGTTCACTTGGCAGGGTTAACTGATGGAGAAAGTACTTTTTAGGGGAATAGATAAAAGCAAATGGGCACCTAGATGGTTTGACTGGCTTCACAGCCTAACTCCATAAGTATGCTCAGTAAAAAAAGTCAATCTGTGTGCTTAATCTTAATACAGGTTTTTTTCAGCCTTGCACTTTTTATTCTGTATCTTTTAATGTCTCGTTAAAGTATTTGCCACCCTGTTGTAGGAATTTGAAGCCAACCTAGGAACATCATTTCCCTGAATGAAAAACATACTTAATAAACTTACATATATATATGTGTGTGTGTATATATATATATGTTTTGAATTTTTTTCTATTTCTGCCTTCTCTCAGAAAAAGAATTCGAATAAATTTGAAATGTGCTGTTCAGCGATTGTGGAAGCCAAGAATTGGTATTTGTTAGCAATTTATATACTTCGATGAGCGCATCTGGGAAAGCTAGATTTAGGTCCTAAGTAGCTTGTACTTAAGGAACGTAACGGTTACATTTTATCTGAAGTACTGTGTTTGAAATGCCGTCATTGCATCCTGATAGCTACTGAATCGTAGTTACCTCGTGGCACATGTCTCATTGACTCCTTTTTCCTAGAAAAGGAATTTCTGATTTTGACCTGCTACATAATATTGCTTTATCAGTAACCTTTGTTCCTAGAACTATCTTTGCATCTGCTTTGTCTTTTTATATTTTCTCCAGGAGACTAATGACCTAATTCTGTACTTTTATCCTAATTCTGCCTTCTTCAGTCCCCTTTACCGCCACACCACACTTAAGTTGTTTGTTAATAATGTGACATGTGTACCTATGAGCAAATAAACATCTTAAACTCTTTGTCATTTCTGTATGTCAGTACATGTTTACTATTTTGTCTTCCTTTTTCTTTTTTCTGCTCTTCTTCATAGGAGGGGTTTTTTGTTTTTGTTTTTTTTTAGACAAGGACTGCTACACCTTCCTAGGTCTTACCCCTCCAGCACTTAGTTCACTGCCTGGAACCTAAGAGGTACTCAATACATATTTTACAATGATTATACTTTCATTAAATTAGTATTAAGTCCTTTTTAAAAAAAACTTCTGATAAATTTATTGGTAGACATTGTCACATCTGGTGCAGTTATTTAAAGAGCTTCAAAAATAAAATAGCACGCTAGCTATCCCAACACTTGGGAGGCTGAAGCAGATGAATCACTTGAAGTTTGAGGTCAGCCTGGACTACATAGTGAGTCCAAGGCCAATCTGAGCTCCATAGTGAGACTCTGCCTCAGGAAAAAAAAAAAA
>PVKN010034871.1:0-11748 GCA_004027915.1 Capromys pilorides
TTCTTAGCTGGAAAAACACATTCACCATGCAGATTGCGTTCCTGGCCGGAAGTAATTAAAGCTCCATGCACTCTGGGCTGATGGAGTTGGGCACAGAGTGAAGAGCCAAGTCAGGGCGCGGTTGGTGAGGGCAGGAAACCCCACTGCACCTTCACAGCCCACCAACCCCAAGAGGCAGGAGGGAAGAAGCCACTCTCATATTCCAGTGAGAAATCTAAGGCCCCAGATGGACCACAAGCTCGCCTGGGGCAAGAACTCCATTAGCTCTGTGTCCTGGGACACACACAGCACGAAGCCCGAATGACCCACAGGAAGAGCTCACTGTTGGTCAGATGGACCGAGGAGGGGCAGGAGGGGACCGAAGCTGGCAGTGGTGGTGTGCGCTTGTGACCCCAGCGCCCTGGAAGGCTGGGACAGGGGACCAGAGGTGCGAGCCTCACCTGGGCCACTCAGACGCAGTCTCCAAATAAAAAAATTTAAAAAAGGGCTGGGAATGTAGCTTAGTGTGAAGGCCCCGGGTTCAATTGCCACTGCCATTACCAGTGAATAAATAAACTAAAAAGAAAAAAAAAAAAACAGTGCTGAAACTATTTGCTTAAATTTGTGTCATTCATCCCCACTGGGTCCAAGGCCAGGTCTACAGTTCTAAATTTCTGCTGGGTTGAGTCACCCTGCTCTTTTCTGGACCACCAACTCCAAGGGTGACAGCCTCCTGGGTCCCTACCCGCCCAACCCCCGCCTGTGGGGCCACCCGAGCTCTCTCGAGATGGCTCGAAAGGGGAGGCGAGGCTGTGAAGAGCTCCTCAGCCCTGCTGCCGACTTGGGTCACCTGTTCCCCAGTTTATTTTAGGCTTTGTATCCTTGGGCCATTGACTATTTTTGTGGCTGTCACAGCACTTGTCCTGCTTGGAGACTGAGAAGACAGACAATAAAATCTCTGTGTTTTGGAAACTATCAGAATTAAGGTAGTGAGTTCATTAAAGGTCACTCAGATTGTGACACGAGATCCCTTAGGAGCCTCAGACTCCTGGGGCCAGCCGCCATCCATCCCTGTAGAGGGGACAGAAAGGCCTGGGGGTGGACCTGGAGGTTGTCATCACCTTTACACAATGAACAATGCGGGTCTGGGGTGAGCTGGAGTCCAGGAATCTGTCCAGTTTAAAGACATGGGTGGGCCAAGCAGGCAGGGAGAGAGGTTACCACACACAAAGGGAAGAAAGGCCAGCAGAAAATTTAAAAAAAAATCTGTTTTGAAGAGTCAAAGCACAGGCAGGTGGGTCCTCCCCAGGGTCCCTGGGGTGTTGTCCCCAGGGGCAGAGGAGCAGTCAATCACAGGACAGAAAAGCCTTCTGAGAACTTTCAGAGTGGCTGAATGGGCCCTATTGCTGCAAAGCAAGGTTGTTTCACAGGCAGCTGAGCAGGGCCCCCTGCAAGGCAGGGGCTCTGGGCCTTAAAGAGATGAGAGGAATGTAAACGAGTGTGAAAACATCTGAACCGCTTCGGCCCCTCCCAACCCATGGCCTGGCCTGCACCGAGGGGAGCCACCCCCTCGGCCTTCAGTTAATGCATGGGGATCCTAATGACCGATCAAAGCCTAGTCAGCTTCCCCAGATGGCACTAGGCCCTCCTGGAGTGGCAGAGGAGAGCAGATAGGGATAGAAAGAGGTACTTGGAGGGGAAGGAGCGACCTGTCTGGGTCACCCTGTGTGTCTCGAAGTGGCCTTAGCCTTGCCCTGCAAGAGTAGGTGTGTGTGACCCACGACATCTGAAGGACCCACAGGAAGTGCTCACTGTTGGTCAGACGGAGGTGGGTAAGAGGTTCCGTATTCCTGAACTCTCCTGGGGTTTGGGGCACCGTTCTCTTCACCCTGAGAGATGCTGGGGGATGGAACAGCATGGGAATGTGGCTTTGCACCAAAGGGACCCCAGAAAATGCTTGACTTCCTTCTGAAGCCAACATCCCACATTGTTCTGAATCGTGGTCTGCCTTGCTCTCTGGTCAGTGAAATTCATCCTCAGTGACAGAGCTCTTTATTATGCAGCTCAGGCTGGCCTTGAACTCACTTTGCAGCCCAAGCTGGCCTTGAACTCACAATTCACAGCCATCTTCCTGCCTCATGCTCCCGAGTACTGGGGTTACAAGTATGTGCCACCGCGTCTGACCTTGCCAAAGCCTTCTGGATACTGCCATTTCAAGTCACACCACAGAAACACCTCACTACCTATCAATTTGTTCTGAACTCCACTATTCACACCCACAGGGCCTGGGCCTACTGGGTCCGACCGGGACCCATCAGGAGTTCTGTCTTCTCACCCATCCGGACTTGCTGGGGAAGCACAGATAGAACTCTAGACACTGGACAGATACACAAGGGACCAGATGAAGTGTGTCTCACCTATAGACCAGGACACAGCTATACCACCGCTGGGGAGTGTGTATACTCTTAGAGGAAATGCAGGACATGGGTGCTGATAGTCAGACTGTTTCAGGTAGGCAAGAGGTGGACAAGAGGTTGTCTTTGTTAGTAAATCTCGCTGGCTTCCCAGAGCTGCTGGGAGGGCTGCAGAAGGGAGAACCTTGCTTGGTGGATGCTGATGCATCATGGGAAGTGAGAGGACCCAGAGGACATTCCAAGATGGAGAGGGAGTACAGGAAGGAAGGGCAGACAGGTGCCCAGGAGCAAGAGGGTGGTGGCAAGCATGAATGAGAGAGGGAGGGGAGCAACTCCTGGAGTGAGTGGGGTGCTAGGGCATTGGAGGAGGGGTTGTGAAGTTCCAGCTGACAGTGAGGGCTAGGCTCCCTGAGGCCGAGTTGCAGGACAGGAAGGGGGTGGTGCAAGAACGGACACAGTGCACTGGGCTGAGAGTAACACACAGCCAGCTCATCTCCGAGTCGCTCCAGAGACAGTGTTTTTACTAACAATCCTTGTGGGACTGCATGATCTTTGGCGACTCAATTCTAATTCAGCGCTGCAAGTGAGGGTCGGCTTGGAGGACTCAGCTCCAGCTTGCTGGAGGGGAGGCGCTCTCATTGGACAGTAGAGGGCGCTGAGACCTTACCAGAATTTGTCAGGAAGCCACCAGAAGGAGGCAGTAGTCTACAAGAAGGGTCCCAGTGGGTTACGGCCTTTGCACTTTCTCAATGCACGATTGGTCTTTGTTGCACAATAAACACAGTGATTCCTTATGAGAAATCACTGTTTCCCTTGGCGGGACTGAAACAGGGCTGTGCGGCGGAAGGCAGCAGCCGACCCGCCACTTGGCTTATGCCTACACATAATGCAGCTATAACCACGAATGCTCCTCTACTAAAAGGGGAAGGAAGAAAGTCTCCCTCATTCTTAATAACTTGATTCCCCAAACTTTGAAAATGAAATTGCCAAGCTAAGAACTTGCCTTGAAAAAAAATTCTAATTTATTATGAAGAAGGTGCGGGGCTTGGGAATTTTTTTTAATGCAGACTCCTAATTTTCCAAAGTGACACTCTCCTGTGCATTTGAATAGATTATGTTCAGTATTCCTAGCCCTTAGCACAACGGGAACATTATTAAAATGATCGCAAGGGTCTCTGAGGAAGGGCTCTACTTCTCTCTGCCTTCTCATTTTGGGGACTTCATGTCAGACTGTCCATCTCTTGCCTGTAGAACAAGCTAGTGTTCTGAGGAGGGGATGTACAGATGTGCTTACTGTGCTCAGCTGTGCAAGCCCGGAGGAAACAAGACACGCAGGGGCCAGAGGTCGTGAGCTTAGACCTGAGGGTGTGAGGAGGGAATGGACCTCGGAGCCCAGAGGGCTCATTTAGGATGCGATTCCCTGTGTCCCAGACCTGCTCCTATTGGTCCACACATTCCTGGGGCTTTTATCCCTGCAGGGTTGGGGGAATGGAGCAGAGCCTTCCCCTGGGAAGCTGGGTCGGCTCTTGGAAGTAGAGAGGGAAGAGGGAAGGAAGGAGGACCAGCGCAAGTTTCCAAGTTTTCCTGTACCCAGGGTCAGGGAGCAATGCGCAGGAAGGAGCACTCATGGCTCAAAAGAATGAACGAGGGGCTCTCAGAGCCAGGCGACCTCAGAAGTCCTTGCCTCCCTGGTGGGAAGCCTTCGTTCTGGGGCCTTGCCCCCTCCTCTCTTCACCACCCCACCCTGCTCTGGCTCCTCTCCTGCAGCTCCTTATCCAGATCCCCTTTTTCAGGAGTCAGCTTGGCCCCAGAAAGGCCAGTGGCAACTTAGTCATAGCCTAGCAGCTTAGCCAAGGTCATGAAGACCTCACAAACTTGGCCTGGTCACTTCCAGGCAGTCACTGTTCCTGGACCGCTAGGGTTACAGACAGATGCACAGTTTCCACGGGGCGCATTCTCCCTCCGGTGTAGACAAGGAGAGTCTCACTAGTGCAGAGCTGGCGGGTCACACAGAGCGGTCTCAGGACAGCCCCGACATCCGGCCTCTGCTTGAGCTCCTTCCCTTCCCCAAAGGCTGGAGCAGCTTGGAAGCAGTGGGCCCCTCAAGACTCCGTCCTCTCCCTTGGCAGCTGGGATTTATCCACCCAGCTGTATGCTGAGAGTTAAATTAGGCTCCTGGAACAGCATTCTTGGAGGACACAGGCCCTTGCTGCAGCTCTCCGGCTAATCCCACTGAGCCAAAAGTTCTCCCAGCTGCCAGAGCAGGCAGAGCAGAGAGGAACAGGAGGAAGGAAGCAGCGGCCATCAGCTGCGCTCATCCAAAGCCCCCTGAGCTCCAGGCTGCCCTCATATGTCCTTGAAACTTAGTGTTACTTACACTCACCACCTGCTAAACAGAAGTATCTCCACTGTTCGCTCTTCCCCCTGAAGAGGAACTGAAGTTAGGGACGCAGTGTGCAGCTGCAGGAGAAATGAGGCCCAAGTTGCTGCCTCCTAATGCCTCAGGGGTGTGGGTTCCTAACACTGCCCGAGCAGATAGAGAACCAGGTCTGCAGCTATGGAGGAAGGCTGGGCTTTTGTCCCCTGGGCTTCCTGTTTGTCTTCTTTTTTTTTTTTCATTTCCACCAGTTAAGGGTTCCTTTGGAAGTTCAACACTGGGATCTGGGACCTAGAAGGATGTGTCTCCCTAGAGTGCGGATGTCTGCACGCTGCCAATTAAAGGCCAAGTCCAGTCCTGTAGTCATGGGCAGGAAGGAGCTGTGGTGGGGAGGACAGAGAGCTTGCCCCGCCTCCAAGCCTCGCATGGGCAAGAGCATGAAGCTGCCGCCCGCCCACCTGCAAGGCTGGGGATTCCGGGATATGTGCTGGATGGCCGGTGCAGGGCACACGCCTTTGTGAGAGAAGTCAAGGTGGTCACTCTGCAGGGTGACCCCGCATCATCTGGTCATTGCATAGGAGCCGAGGGATGCCAAGGATGTAGACAACAGTTACTCTAAGCTCATACGAGGCTGGGGGCACCAGGGCCCCCGGGCCTCAGGTGGCAAGTCTCCCCCTTCCTCTTGCATCTTAACACTTCCTGCTGCACAGATCTTCCTGGAGGTCTGTGAAAAATGCTGTGTTTGAAATGCTAATGAGCAAGAGAAACTGGGAAGGCAGAGAAAGGCCCCTCAGGAGAAGGGGGGGGGGGCTGACACACAGTAGGCACTTTCTGCACAGGGGTTCAACGAATGCATGAACATTCTAGTGCATGCATTTCAGTGGCAGATGCTCCATAAATAATTATTGAATTAATATTGACCCGAGAGACCAGGTAGAGAGAACAAGAAAACATGAAGGTAAAGGTCAGAGAACAGAGCCTTTGTACAAAGGATCAGCTGCAGAACTCCGGCTCTGAAAGATTGGAGGGTAGGTGGGGGACCCCTGGGGAAACAGACCTGAGAAGGGACATGGCTGTCTCCAGAACTGCAGGAGCCCATGCAGAAGAACCAGCAGCTTCCAGAAGGGGTAGAGGGACAGGACAGGGCCACAGTGAGAAGACAATGCCCACGAAGGGGTGGTGCCCGGTGCCTGACTTGCTACCAAGGGCTGGTCTCAGAGGAACCTGACTGCTGAGCGGAGTGATGGGAGCTGGAAGCAGGCGTGGCCACACAAGAACCTGGCTATTCTAGGTGGAAGCCCAGTAAGCCCAGAGACTCTTCCAGGCCCCGCTGACAGGAACAGGAAGTTTCCAAGCACTCCAAGGCAGACTCTACTTTCACCTTGGGCCTGTCTCTCAAGTGTGGATTTTACCCTGACCATGACAGAGGGCTTCAGCTGCACTCTCTGCAGTCTGCAGGGTAGAGGCAGGGGGGCAGTCTATGACCACTACCTCAGCTTATGGCCCTGCCTGGGGAGGGGATTACCCAAGTAGGGTGTTCTGTGGAAGGCCACGAGTCCCTTCAGGGCTCTGTGTTCATGGGACTCCCTGCAGATAGTCTCCCAGGGCCTGGCCCTGCCCTTCGCCCTGGAATCCCCCTGCTCCCTGCCCACGGGCTTCCCAAGGCAGCCACACGCCCTCCCAGGGTCTTCCCTGGTACACTCACCTGCGGGCTGTCCTGGTAGGGTGGGGGAGGGACATTCTGCGTGGCCATCATTGTCAGAGCTGGGGCTGGGGAGGCATGTTGCATCATGGGATTGATTCACATCGAGGATCTGTGGGCAGGAGAGAGGGGCCGCACTGTTAATGCCATGGAGCGAGCGCAGGCGAGACCAGGGACAAACCAGTGCCACATTTTTTGCAGCCTGGGTCACCTGGACTGAAAGGATACAGCAAGGGCAGGAGGCCTGCAGGGGAACAAAGCAGAGCTCAGGGGAAGAGGCCGATGGGGAGGGGCTTGCTCTGCTTTTTTGACTTAAAAGAAACAATATTCAAATCATATGCAAAACAACCTGCGCCCCTGCAGCGATGCTTCTCTCAGCAACAGCTCTGGCCCGGTTTGCGTGCGGTGGCCTGTGGCTGGGGCGGGTGGCTAGGTCGGTGGTAGTCTGAAGAGATTGGAGGCTACTTGGATGCTCTGCTTCCTCGCCCAGCCTAGGAGACCCCTGAGCCTCACCCTGACTCCTCAGGACAAGCGCGTTCGCTGCCAGGCACACTGACGTTCTCGAATGTCTGGAGAGGTCACCAGCACCCCAAGGAGCAAGAAACCCCCATGCCAGAGGCTTCAAGCCCAGAGCCTTTTGCCTCAGTGTGCTCATCACACCCCCTAGTGGTGGCTCGGTATAGGAGATGCTGGCAGGGCCACTGACCAGCGGGAGGAGGGCCTGGGGAGGGCAAGAGACAAGGGGACAGTAGTCACCGCTGGGTTTTTAGATGTAGGCTATGGCTCCAGCACTGCCTTTAGCCTGGCATCAGTATAGAACCACAGGCAGGCGGGGCCAGAAGAGTTGGCAGAGCCAAGAGGTTGGCTTGTCTCTTACTGAGGAGACACTAGGAGGGGCGGGGTGTGTGTGTGTGTGTGTGTGTGTGTTGCACGTCTGCTCCACTGCATCACACACCTGCACACGATCATAACGGAGCTGCCCCCATGGGACCTCAAAGTTTCCTCAGACTAGGATGGGGTTCGGTAAGCGAGGCAGCCTGGCAGCACCATCCAAGGAAACAGAATGTCCTGTGAGCTCCTGAGCTATAGCAGAGGCCCCACCATAGTCAGAACCAGAAGCCCCAGCTCTGAGCTGATGCAGGGCAGTCGGTCACAGAGGGAGAGTCCAGGGCCAGGGATACGGCTCAGCGACGTAAGTGCCTGCCTGGCAAGTGCAAGGTCGTGAGTTTAATCCCTGGTACCACAAAATAAATAAACAAACAAACAAACAAATAAATAAATAAAATTAAAACACAGAGGGAGAGTCCCAAGAACCTCTGCAGCCCTGTCTCCTGTGGGGAGGTGTGGATGAGCTGGAAGTCTCTGGGAGTGGAGCTCCTTCCCCTCTCCCTGAGGGTGCATGGGGGCCCCCAGTGGCTGACCCTCACTAGGGATCCTCTAACAGTCCACATACCCAAAATTTGGGGGAAATTGAGGGTGTTTTAGAGTAACTACTAAATAAAAAGGGGTATGTGTGTGTGTGTGTGTGTGTGATGTTCTCTTGGCTGTTTTCAGAGAGGTGAGGAAGCTCCCGCCCTGGCCTGATCTGAGTCTATAAAGTACTCTACCCATAAATGCACATGCAAAGCAGTAGAAATTCATGTTTCATTCAGTAGATGTTTATCACGTATCAGCTATGTGCAGGGAACGGTTCAAGGGGGCTGCGGCAGGATGGGTGAATGAAACCAGGTCCTCTCTCCAGAGGGTGTGGCTGGTAGAGGGAGGTGATACTCTAACAGAGGAAGGTGCTGGAGTGTGTGGTGGCTTTTCCTATGTGGGGCAGTCCCCTTGGCCCCGGCCTGCGTCTCTCCTCATGCGGGACCAGCAGGATATTCTGTGACAGAGACAGGCAACACGTCACCCATCTTATGCATTGTGGGCACAGAGATCCATACTTTGCCTTTTCCACAGGAGCTTGGAGGGGAACCACACAGGGAGGCTGATATTCTCTCCCTCCAGGTAGGAGAATTATCAATACGAAGGTTTATTTTCATTCAGGGGCTTCCATACTGGAGAAAAAGAGAGAGTTGTTTTTTTTCCAGTACCAGGGACTGTGCCCAGGGGCTCCTTGAGCCGTTGAGGCAAATGTTCCACTCCTGAGCTACACAGACACAGATTTCTTGAGACATTAGAACCCATTTTGGGATATTAAAATGGGCATGGAATCGCCCCTTTCTGAAACCTGAAAGAACAGAGGAAATAGGGGCATCTGGGCACACCTTTCCCAGACGAGTAGTTTGTTCACTTGTTTATTTTAGGGAAGGGTCTACAAGGCGTTCAGGGTCTCACTACTAGATCGGACTTGGAGTGATCCACCTGTTTACAGCCTCCCAAGTGCTGGGATTATAGGCACACGCCACCATGCCCAATCTCAACCGCTGTCTCAGTGCACCCGGAGATTGAACTCCTGGCCTGTGCCTGTTTGCAGGTGGTTTAATCCGCTGAGCTATTTGGCTGGCCTATCGAGGCCAGTAGTTTGGGTTTGGCTTTTTTTTTTTTTTTCCGGAACTGGGGATTGAACTCAGGCCTTTGCGCTTTCCAGGAAAGCTCTTATTCTATTAAGCTATCTCCCCAGCCCCAAGACCAGTAGTTTGGATGGAGATTGGGGCTCGGGCTTCTTCTGGGTCCCTTCCTTGGAGCACCAATCCTAGACCCTCATTGGCTAGGAAACAAGAAGGGCTGCAGTCCCGGAATCTGCCAGAAGAGGGAGCCTGGTGGCAGAGTTAGGGCCGCGTTTAGGAAGGTGTTTTTTTTTTTTTTTAACCCCCCCTGTTGGGGCAACTGGTTCCCTTACACGCTGGGTTTGGGTCTTTTAGTAACTTCATTCTGTAAATGAGAAATTCGTAGTGAAGGAAAACACAGTGTGGAGGATTTGGACTAAAAGGAAGAGTCTTTAATTCACATTCTTTTGTTCACTGTCAAGTGAACCGGGGAGGCAGGGTCAGTCTAGAGGCGCTGTCCTTAGACACAGTCAGAACAGTCCTCTCTGGGGACAGCAGGGACCCCTGAGAGCTCTGCTCCCAGAGACAGCCATCCACGAGGCTGAGACCCATGTTAGCCTGCAGTCTGCTGGGCTGTGACCGAGCCAGACCCGGCTCCACGTGGGCACAGGAACACTGAAGACCGGGAGGCCCCTGCCCCTGCCCCTGCCCCTCCCCTTCCCTCTCGGGGTCACCACAGGCCACAAGGCCACTGCCCCATTGCCCTCCAGGGGTTTCTCCTGCAGGAGAACAGGAGGCCTTTTCAACAGGGGCTTAGGTTTCTTTCTCTGCTCAGTGGGGCCCGGAAGCCTCTGGCAACTTGACACTGGGGAGATCAGCTGCACCCGTGCTGGAAGCTGGCTGCGTTCTCCTGCCCTCCGCCCACTCGTGAACCGCCCCCCTCCCGGGGGAGGGGGGTGCACCATCCCGGACAGGAATGCAGGGGTCTGATGATCCTGCCAGAGACTGGGCTGAGGTTCCAGGGCCTGGGTGTGGAGTCCCCTAGGCGCTGGGGGAGAGAGGGGGCTCCATGCCCTTGGGGGAGACCCGCCCTTGGTGCACTTCCTTTGGGAGCAGGGAAGGAAGGGCAGGCTTGATCACCACAACTTTTGTCAGGGGCCCTCAGAGGCCGTGTCCCTGGCCAGGGGCCTGTCTTTCTGTCACCAGATACCATGGCATTCTGGGGCGCAAAGCCAAGGCTGCAAATGGAGGGCACATAAGGTACACTCACGGGGAGAAGTACCCCGTCCAGGACAGGCTTGTGGTAAGAGTGTATCGTATTAAGTGTTCACAACCTTTGTCATATGACAACTACAAGGGAGAAAAAAGAAAATCGAGTGCCACACCCAACTCCACTAGGATATCGAAGAGAAAATAATTTGTGTCGCAGGTATTAAAAGAAGCTGAAGATGACATTGTGCAGAGCTTGGGAGCCAGGGGAGGCCTTGAGGGACCAGAAGAGGAGGAGGGACACAAGAGGACGCTCTGTTAGAAGACAGCCACGTACAGCCCAGGGACGCTGGTCCTCCTCTGTCCCCTCAGCTCTGGCTCCCCCACCCTGCTCCAGGAGGACCTCGGTGGAGCTTCCAGAGCCAGCATGTTGACAAACAGGCTTAGGAAAAAATGCCAAGCTCGTTAGAAGGAGCTCATTAGGACTTGTTGACATGAAACCCATTAGACCAATTAACATTCCATTAACAGCCTAGGGCACCAAGGGGTTAATGCTGCCGGGCAGTAATTGGGCCAGGGTGCTGGGGTTGGGGCTCCGGGCCTTCAGGATGAGAAACAAAGCCTAATTGGGAACGGTCTGGACAGCTGGCCCAACAGCACTGTTCCTGGCCCTTGAGCCTAGCTGCTGCTGCTAAGCGGATCCCGAGCTGGGGTCTGAGAGGGTGGGAGGGGCCCAGCATTCTGCCGGCCCACCCACCACCTGCTTCACGCTGCAGACGGGGCTGGCACAGGGACCAGGGAGAGGGGACATTTCCGCTCTCTGGGACCCTGCCTGAGAGTCCTGTGCTCTTCACCCGGGCCTCTCCTCCTCCCCATCTCTTATCTGCTTGTTTCCTGAAAAAGTGACTCTCCTGTCTTCAGGGACTGGTTTTCTTCAATGTTATCCGCTCTTAGAAAAATAAAAGGCTGGAACTTTGAGGCCTTGGAGCCTAACGTGGCCCAGTAGTGCCGTAGCCAAGGGAAGGGGCTACGAGAGCAGCCCCAGGTCTCCCTTCCTCTCTCCCCTTCCCTCTGCTTCTCCTCAGCACCCTTCTCCTCTACCCTGAAACATACACACACCCGCACGTGCACACTGGCTGTTGGTATTTTCAGGATTTTCCTTCCCTTAGCAAACGTAGAGACCAGGAAAGACCTCTGCTAGGATTGGGTCTCAAGCCCCCCTTCCATGAGCTCAAATGGAGTTCACGAGGATTCACGAGGTCACCCCAGCTTTCGGTCCTGAGTCGGAGCGTGTTTAGGGTCCCCAAGGCTGGATTCCACGCCCAGTAGAATGTGCCACTTCTCTGTGGCTCGTGCGAGTCACTTTCCCTCTTGCACTGCAGAACGAAAGGATTTCCCCAGAATACTCCAAAGGCTTTGCCCACAGCCCTCCACACCCGCTCACTGAGCTGAATGCCAACAGTTAGGCGCAGCCTCTTGCCAGGGGCCAGCCTCCCCTTCTCTTCTCTTCCTCCACCTTGTCTTGGCTCACTTGCAAGTGGGGAGGGGTCTCCCTGCTCAGGCAGACCATTCAAAGCAGTCCTCCCC